>JABFPB010005835.1:0-12783 GCA_022817645.1 Ceratoteleas bidentatus
TTTGTAACTATGTGTGTTGTAACTACGTTATGTTTGTCTGGATGTAATTTATAGTTGTTACGATGTTCTTTTAATCTGGTACCTAAAGTTCTCTTTGTCATGTCTTTAGTTTTGTTAGTTTCGTTAGCTTTGTTAGTTTTGTTAATTTGTTAGTTTTCTTAGTTTTGTTAGTTTCGTTATTTTTGTTAGTTTTGTTAATTTTTTTAGTTTTATTGATCGATGGTTGATTCAACGTTATCGGTTCAACGATAAATTTACGGTGGTCACAAATGCCGATTCTGGTAGGATCGGCTTTTGTCGATCCGTTTTATTTTCGATTCGTTAACTGATAGTTTGAGATTAAAGTTTGACAATTGGCTATCCTGGCAGGATCGCCACTTAAAACGCTATTGGCGATTCTGGCAGGATCGCCACTTGTCGATCTTCGATTGAAGTCTGATAGATGGCGATCCTGCCAGGATCCCAAAAATAATTATACTACGCGAAATACTTTTTTCGACCCCGAGTGGGTCCGTGTAATTTTACGACGACATTTTCGTAAACATTTTTCCGCGCGACAACATACGTGTTTCGGGCCGAAAAATGAACAGTGTCGCGAGCGATAAATCAACGCTATTTATGAAAGTGAGATTTAAGTTGAGCCAAGTTCGCGCGGCACTTTTTATCAATAAACGAGGAACAACTGCGCGCGTGTCAAAAATTGCGCGCCAAATTGGTCGCGAAATGAAATTTCATTGGCCAATCGATACGACAGTCGCAACGACTCGCAAATCTCAATCAGGCAAATCAGCGGACCGTTTCATAAAACCGGCCGCGTTCGAAATTCCGTCCCTTCGCGGGATTCCGATTCGCAGGACGATTTATTGGTTTGCTCGAACGGTTAAATCGCCATTCATATTGCGCGCGGACGAAAGTTCATAAAGAGACGGGAATACGATTTCCAAATAGTGGCCGGGAGAGAAATAAAAAACGAGGAAGAGACTACGAGCAATTAAATCGTACTAAGCGATCGAGCAGAATGATTAATTGCAGTCACGCTGCGGATTTGACGGATCAGGCCGAGTTTTCGTTAACCCACTTCTTCGGCTGTCGAATCGCGAAGTTTCCAAGTTTTGCGAAGAAAAATGAAGTGGTCAAACTGAAATTATGATCCAGAAGAATCATATCTTAAGTGTCATCTGTAAATTTCATGGTAAAAGCCGCAATTTTCGAAAGAGAAAATTATTGTTTTATCTTCTGGCAGAATCATGCGAACTTTTAGTAAACGAACTAGTTTCATACAATGCAATCATAATTCAAAAATATTAAAATTAATAAAAATATTGAATAATATTAAAAGTTATGAAATAATGTTAAAAAACTATTCAAAAAATAGAGTTTGTAATAATTATATAAAAATTAATAATATTGATTTTAATAATCAATATTATTCATTTTTATTGTTAACGTATATTTTTAATTCCAAGAAAGTTTGAGATCAGTTTCCTCAGCCAAGTCAATTTGATTTACAGCCAAATGATCCTTCCAACTAAACCAGCAATAAACAAATGCACAACTAAATGAAAGACTCGTTCAATTTCCTTGAACATCGCCAAATGAATTACAATCCCACACAGCCGTAAAACAAAACACACATGTGAGAACGTTGAAACTGTTCTTGGCTGAAATTCAATTACCTTAAATTCTATTCAATCTGTCGTTATTACAACCGCCCTTGTAAGGCAAACCGAGTCGGATGCGCCGAAAAAGAAGACGTCCTTTCTCCGCAGCAATTACTGCTTCGGGCACGCATTCAAGCGCAAAAGCAAAAGCAAGCGATCTTGCTGAAAATGCATTAACAAAAGTGTAGTAAATGAAAAACGATAAAAAAAATTACAACGATATTCAAAACGATTCAGAGTTTCCCCGAGCGAATCTCGAATCATGAAAATCTACGATTGGCACAAACGAATGGTTTTCAGTCCAAAGATTACAATTGACATTTGGTCTGTTCATTTCAAAGTTCGAACCTATTCAAAGTTCGAACCTAAATTAAAATTAATTTCGTTCGATGCCAAATGAACGATTCAAGTTAAGTCATGGAGTTCAAGTTGAGGCGTTACAATTCAGATTTCCGAGTTCAAATCTTCGTTAGGGTGATTTTTTATTTAATCACAATATTTTAGTCGAGCGATGTTCGTATCATTTACAAGCAGGCATACAATTTACAAATTGAAATAGATGTGCAATTCAAATTCGAAGTTAATAATTTTTATTTACTTTTATTTGCTGTGCATATTCAGCAACGGGGAAGATATCAGTTCGAAGGCAACACCCGGTTTTATCCGGCTCCTCGAAAAATTTTGGCAAACAATGGGCGCCAAAAGTTTCGAACCGCCCGAAATATGCTCGAGAACCCTTAATAAATACTTGGAGTAACCGCGAACGTGAGCCAGTCGACGCGGAAAACGTGCACAAGCGGATTTGCATTTTTCTTGATCAACATTGCACATTATTCTGGCGTTTTTGCTTATTTTTGCACTTTCGTTTCATATTTAGTTTGGTCTTAAGTCGAAACGAAACACGAGTTAATTCGGAGATTAGCCTGCAAAAAAGAAAAAATAGGAATATGCGTTTCAATTGCTTTCTATTAACTTTTCTATTAGTCAAAGAGAAATGGAAAGACACTGAAAGCAATGACGTTTCTATTACTTTCAATATCTTTCTATTACTTGCCTGAAAAAGAAATAAAATTAAGTCATCGCCGAGACTCGAACTCAGAAGTTTGTGGATTTAAGGTCAGCAGTTTATCCACTTAACCGATGTACAAAATACTTTTGTCAAAAATGATAAACTTAAAAAGTACTATATTACAGAGCAGCATAGTTAATTTATATGAAAACATTTCAATTGTAAAAGATATAAAATTATAAATTTTAATTTAATCAAAAATCTGATTTATGTCAGATTAATCCATCATTTTGAATTTGAATCCTTCAAATCCAATGGTTTACAACCCTACACCATAACATCTAACTTTACACAACTCTGTTTTCCATATCATTCACTGCCATAATTGAATAGTGACGCGTGTAATTGAAGCCAAAAATTGCAACTCGAAAACTTGGTAGCAACCGAAGCTAAAGCGAACGTTTTCAGACGGACCGCAGCAATTTCATTACCAAGTACATTTCACCTTAACCCATAAGCTAATTAACGATAAATCTATTTGATTACCGTTATTCAACTTTGTTCGCGTGGGCGTTGATTAAACTTGGAATTAACGCGAAATCAACGTCTCTTTAGGACGTGTTTGCCAACTATCGAGTTTCAGGTAATTACATACGAGGATCTAATTTAATCAATGCAACATTATACAGACTTTTTGCTGGCCGTCCAGGTGAAATGCGCTCTCCTAATCCGCTGCCAAATCCAGCGCCATCGTGTTTACAACGCCCTCTGCCTTTTGCGCCATTAATAAATGAGCATCGGGCAACGATCAGCTCGGGCTAATATTATGTCAGCGGCGATTGGCGAAGCCGTTCAATTCGAGTTGTCGATGAAACTGACCAAACACGTTCGATGTTTGGGCTAACCAAATGACCACAAATTTGACCGCCTAAAGGGTTAAGAGGATTTTATATCTTAATTTTAAAACTTAATTTTGACGTTTTCAGTGTGTTCTGTTTGAGATTTTTTCTTGATTTTTCATTTTTAAGAAGAGTTAAGGGTAGAAAATTAATAATGAAACATCATTAAATTAATATGATCATATTTTCACTTGGCACCCTAAAAATACGGCCCTTCATAGGGGAAGTACCTTAAATAGCGATTTTTCAAATTCGTAACCACCCTAATAGACATGAAACATGGAATCCACGTGGAATATACGTGGATGAATATTCGAACGAGGATTCAACGTAGATTCGGGGTCGAATCCACGAGATTTAGTGGATTTGTCTGTTAGGGCATGGTCTCGTGACATTTCGTTAGAAATTCTTTTTGTACCCAAACGATAATGTAATATTACGAAAATGATATCAAAATATCCTGGAATTGCTCTAAAACTCTTCAGGACTGATTTGCGAACGTAAATCTTATATAATCGCGACATTTGAGCATTTCAGCTAAACGACGCTTTTAACTCCTAAAGTATCGTGCACAGTCGGGACCAGGTAATTACCCCTAAATTGGGTTAAAATAGTAAACGCGATTCCAACGTGTTGCGCTGAATCGTGTCTGCGAGCTTCATCGGCCTCATTCGCAATCGAGAGGCACGCGGCGTTATTAGCCGTCTGCCTCACGGTTTGATGTCGCTGATGTGTTTGAGCCTTATTACAGACAGAATACTTATCAATAACCATTCGGCCGAATTAATTCCGAATGTAATTAGCAATTATCGTTTGGGTGCATCAGCGCGAATCTCATAGTTGGAATCGAGTTTCGCGTGAAAATAAGCCTTTGATTTTCGAACTGAGGCGATTCGTCAATCAAACCACCTTATTATAATTTTTTTATTACGGCGTTATAAGCCGTAAAGCAAGGTTTTCAGAACTTTTCAGAAATTTTAAGAGATTTTCAGAGCATTTTTCAAATTTTGTTAGAGATTTTATTTCTACAAGACATGAAACGTGGAATCCACGTGGAATGTACGTGGATGAATATTCGAACGAGGATTCAACGTAGATTCGGCGTCGAATCCACGAAATTTAGTGGTTTTGTCTGTTAGGGAGGGTTCTTATCAGTTTTCATATTTTTTTATTTAGCCACTTTTGATGACTGCGCGGAAATAAGTTGAATAAAATGTAATTGAGAAGACCACCAGTGTGAGCGGTTTCCCGCGTCAACACAATGATAGAGAGACTTTGTCTAGCTCGTACAATTGAAACACCATAATTTCGTTGCTGCTTGATTGTTTCCAACGTCAGTCAAAGAGACAATTGAGTCATTCTCGTCGGAGCGATTATCGGCCCGACCCTTTTCTCCGGATTTCAAGAATCTGATATCATCTGTCTGTCTGTACATCAAGACCGTTAAGTGTCTAATTGGCTGACAAATTCTTTCACTTACCGAAAGCAAAGACGAGCCAGATGAAAACGGAAATTTCATCAAACGAAATAATACTGATTCCGAGTCTCAGTTCAGAATCATATTGTACAAAACTCAAACTAAAAAATGGATATTTCTGCAGAAAAGATTATTTTTGTAACAAAATTATAATTTGTTTGACGAAAAATTATAATTTTGTTTAAGTGTAAGAAAAAAGATGAAAGGAACATCTCATATAGACATCGTACATGGAATCCACGTGGATTCTACATGGAGGAACATTTGAACGTAGATTCGACGTAGATTCCACGTCGAATTTACTTGTTTTAGAGGTGTGTCTGTTAGGGATTGGAAAAGTGCATTTTCACCGAGGAAAGCTGTTCGTCTGATAAATTTTTGTTCGTCGATTTTTTAATTAAAAAAAGTTGCCTCAAAGTGTTTTGACTCTGACAAGACGCAGGCAAAAGTTGTCGGACGCGGCGCAACTTGGTCCGCGTAACATATATAGGTATTAAGTAACACGTATGTCATACAAGTGTAGAATGAAGAGATCGCTGAAACCCTTCTGTCGCTCGCAGGTTTTTCGAAGAATGTAAATATAAAGTTTCTTAAGCGGAATGTTGACTCATAATATTGAAGGATTAACACGATTCCTCAATTACGAGAAGCTACTATAAACACACCAATTATCCGATCGACAAGATAATAAGATGTAGAGAACGATTAGACAAACATGTGTATCCTATCAGGGATTAATTAATATTTTTTAATATTATCGAAATATTGTTAAAAAATCAGTGAAGTTTAAATAATATTAAATTAAAATTAAACCATTTTTTTAATTAAAAATAAAAAAATGTACAAATGTTAAAAAAATAATATTGTTACAAATAGTAATTTAGATTTTTGGGGTGGATGAGTTTTGGTTTGAAAGATTTTAAGTTTAATAAATGGCGATCCTGCCAGGATCTCTGTTTCTATTTAATTGAAATAGTAAATAGACATTTCGAGTTCGAATGTCAGTAAAATATTTTTAAAAGTGCATAGAGTTTGCCTAGAATTTCAATATTTGTAATTCAGTAAAATCGATTGAGTTCGATGACAATTTAATCGCATGTTTGATGAGCAATTAAAAATAATAATCTGTGTAATGCTCGCTGACAGACATTTATTGGTGCAGCCAGTTTGACGCATCGGAAATTGTTTCATTGAATTTAAATATCGCATGCAATGTACCGCGATGCACAGCGGCATTTTGAATATTACATATTAATACCGCCGAACTACTGTGTGCTTTGCGCGCGGTGTGTTTGACTTATTTATCGCCGCTCCAAGTAATTAGTTCATTAAAATTCGTAAATAACGATTTAATGAATACAGAAGCTGTTTGTTCACGCGATTTTGGGTATTATCATACACCGGTTCTATTAGCGCATAAGCGATTATAAATTTTCCGCTCGGCATTTGAGACTATATTAATTTCATTTCTTGATAATTAAGAGAATAATTAGCGATGTCCGGTCGCGGTTAATTTAATATTGAAAGGTGCGAAAAAGTGAAATTTGTTCGCTCTTGAAGAGACATCGAAAGTTTTTATTTAATATTGGAGTGACATTAAAAAAATTTTTTTTGTAAGAAAATGCTTTTTGCGTTTCCAGTTTCAGTGTTTCCATAAAAAATTTTCAATGTGAAAAAATGAATTAAAAAAAAAGTTGGATATTCGATGTATTGTAAACATGTATCAATGAAAATTCCTACTTTAAAATCTTGTTTCCGTGCAAATTTCCGTTCAAAAAATTGTGTTTTTGCAAAAAAACCTATCCTCAAAGATCCTTTGCACCTACCAATTTTTCATGGATACCCAAGTGTTTCAAATCCCCGAAATCCGCAATCCCATGAACACTGAACCAAACACCACTCGCGGCGAAAAATGCACTTTCGCAGTCAGCCTTCAGTGCCTCTCAAAATCCGAAAAACCGCCACCATGACACTCACTCGACACAAACTCTAAACTCAATAACACCCCAACTAACCACACAATAAATAAAAAAATCCAAAGGAAATCACAAAACAAAATTTTTTCAAAACTCTTTATCTTCTTTTTCAAAAAATAGAAACGTAAAAACGTTAGTTTTCAGATTCGCGTGAAAATTGTTTTTTAGAAAAGTGTTTTTTGCCTTTCGGAATCGCGTTCCGGTCGGTGGCAAGTTGGCGCGTGGCGCGTCCGTGAATGCGGCTTGATTTCTCGCGGGCCGAGCTTTGCGTGCAAGATGCGCGCGACCCGGCGGCTGCGCGTGCACTAGTGGCGGGGAATCCCCGCCGATCCGCCGACAGAGGGCGCGCGAAGGCATCACGTGTGTGCGTGCGCGCCGCGAGAAGCAAAGTCACCCGAAGGCTCCCTATTCGAAATAGCGCGCCGCAAAATAGAGGCCCGCTTTCATCTGGCCAATTTATTGGCCGCGGGGCCGCTTTTCGTAAATGTTTGGACGGAAGCGGCGCGCCACACGGACGTTCGGTCGCAAGCTGCTTCATTTAGGCGGCTGCGATGTAGAATAAATTGAAATGCATCGATGCATTTCAACCTCAGTTAAAACAATTCCATTAAAAACTATTATATACGTATAAAAAACAATGTCTTATACCGCTTAGAAAGCGTTAGAACTGATTTTTACATGGGGCTACAGATACATGCAAATAAAATGAATATCCAATTCCATATGGGCAAAAGCCCTATCTAAGGCTTTAAATAGGAGTTTTGTACGGTATAATAACACTATTACATTTTTTACACGTTTTTTCTTACATTTGGTTTTAAGATTGTATTATTATTATTATTATTATTATTATTATTGTTTACCAAGATATCTTGGTTTGACCAATAGGAACAAAATTTGGGATTTGTTAAGAAAAAGGTTTTAAATTGGCACTTTTCCTTTTTATTTTTGGCAACGTTTCGACGCTCTCTGCGAGGTCATTTTCAAGCATATACAACACAAATTACAGAACGGAATTGATAACGATCCTTTTTCGCACATACACTCATAGCGGAACTTAAAACTAAAAACATACCAGTTAGTGTGTTAGTTGTGATTTTGTTATTATTATTATTATTATTATTATTATAAAATTTGAATTATATTCTGCCAATACATATATCGAAACCAAGTGATGGACCTGCTTCTCTGCAACATTAACAAACATTTAAATCCAATATCATACAATTTTTCATTGCGCACTTTCGTACTTGTCTTGCTGTTACGCTGCCGAAGAAAGGACGCGAGAAGACGAAGGGGTTGCGAACCCGCTTTGTTCCGCTCAAGTGGATGCGTCGAGAGCACCGGCAGTCGTATGCGTGTAACGCGATCGCAGCGCCGCCTAGCATTGCCGCGAACCCCGGGTGCGCACTCAAGTGCGTGTACATACACGCGCGCAATAAGAATGCGCGCCCGAGCAGACGGCGCTAACGTTTTATTTATCAACACTGATGGCTTTTTCATCCTCCGCTGGCGCGACGCTTCTGCTGTTTTCGGTGAATTTGAAAAGCATCGCGACCCTTCGCGCCGCCGTCGCGATTCACTGATGCGCCGGGTTTTCGTCCCCCTCCCCTCCCGTCTCGATATGACACATTTGCGTCCAATTCCGCAGATGAAAAATAAAATAAATTAGAGGGAAAGCTGTACACCATTGTTTTGACCAAACTATGTCCTGATAGCAATATTCCCTATTGGTACTGAACGAAACCTGATTGACGATATGTCATAGGGTAGATTTTGGCCTACCCTAGAGCCTACCCTATATTTTCCACACAGTGTCTCTAACCCGCGAAAGCAGTTTTTACTAGGAATTTATCACAATTTTTCTACAAAATATAGTAGTTTATACTGTTTTCGAAGCTTCGAGCTCGAATTACTATAAAATATAGTACTTTTTGATACAATTTTTCTCTCCGTGTACAAAGTCATTGTCTCCGTGTACGAATTCATCGAGGATTTTTATCCGAATTTGAAAAAAATAAAGCAAATTTGTTTCTTTACATGATATCCAAGTACTGTTACGTTCTCATCATGGGAACATTAAAATATGTTCATACAATGTTGATACAAAATAATAAAAAATGGGTGTGAACTAAAATAACGATCAGTATTTAATGAAAAAATATATGTTATAGATACATTTACGAGGAATTTTTGGGCAAAGTTTGAACAAAATCGACTCACTAGTTCAGGAAAAATAAATTCAAAAAATCCTACTCTCTTCATTTTATTTCTCTTGAACTAGCGAGTCGATTGTCTTCAAACTTTCCCAAAAAATTCCTTGTAAATGTATCTTTAGCATACATTTTTTTCATCAAAGTCTCATCACTAATTTGGTTCACACCCCAACCTCCTTAAGTCTGAAAAACTCTGAAAATCTATAATAATAGAAACTGTCAGACTTTTTCAGAGATTTTCAGAGTAACTGTCAGACTTTTTCAGAATAATTTTCGGAGTACTTATTTCTACAAGGGAATTCTTTAAAAATATTTTGGACTTAATATAAATAAATATTAGAAGTGCGTTGAAAACACGTTACAATTCTATCACCAATAAATGTTCCTGCCTCCTAGACATTCCCAATTCCCCGAATTCCCGCCGAGCCGAACCTCCGCTCGCCCGAATCCGAACGCACCCCTCCCGCAGTCAATCTGAGCGCACCTCTCCCCGTTCCGCGATCCCCCATCCAGCCGCGCTCGTCGCCCCGGACCGCGGATCGCAGAACCGCAGGAACCCGGACCATCACCTAATCGGATTCACATCAAAAATGGCATTGCTCGTGAGGAACGTCTGCAGGGCTTTTTCCACCCAGGTGAGCGCGTCCTCGCGACCTCCGAACCGACTTCTGGCACCTCGCGCCACCCGGGGAATCCCCGACCTCGAGTCGTCATAGTCAAAATAGAATTACAAATGGACGATGAACGTCTTCCACAAGGGCGGACCAAATTCATTTCCTCCGAGTGATTTAGAAAACAATGCCGAAAAATTTTCCCATTTTTTCCTTTTTTAGAATTCCACAGGGATGAAAATATTGTTTGAAAATATATTTCTGCGAAAAGTTATATAATTTTGATATATTTAATATATAATATAATTTTTTTTTAAACGAATGCAGAAACATATAAACCAGGAGATACTTTTACTTAAAAAAATTTTTAACGTACATTTAACATACATTTTGTATATCTAATCATATATTTGTCAACAATATATCTGAGAAACTGTAGGATATATTAAAAACAAATTATATTTCAAGAGAAAAACATTTTTATTTTGTTTAATTACACGCATTTCCAAATACACATTTTTATCCATACAATAACCTTCAGATTATCAGGAAAAATTCCCTTTGGAATTCTGGGAATTTTGGGAATTAAGGCCTAGAACGAATTCTGGAACGAAATTGAGGATGGTTTTAATTCAGTTCCGCTTGAGCGAAGTGGACGTCGGTTTCTCACGATTTGTTTTGGTTCACAGGTAAAGTAGAGTGCAGTGGTCGTAATCTGATCGGATACGACGGAGGGTGGATAGTTGTGGCGTAACGTTCGCGTGTTTTTGGGTTTGGATTGGATAGCTGGATGGATGTGAACGCGCGGGACGATCAGTGCGGCATTTTACGTAACGGAATTTTGTAGCTCTGACGTGCGATAACATTTGTGCAAACAATGTCAAGATGTTTGGAGATGTCACGCGAATTTTCGCGGAATTGGAATTGGGAAATTTTCATTTTCTAGTAGAAATTGTAGGGATATGTTTCTATGCGGTCTTTTTTACAGTTTGTATAAGTATTTTTCAAAAGGGATGTAATCCTGGGAAAAGTGGAATGGAAAACAAATTTGGTGTGGAAATTAAGTATCTGAAGAATTCTGGTGAATTTTGATGAATTTTGAAAAAGGTATGATAATTTCTGTAGACTTTGTATGAATTCTGTAAAAATTCGAATTCGTTTTCTAAAAATCTGTGTAGAATTCTGATGATTTCTCTTAAACTTTGAAGAATTGATTAATTCTGAAGAATTCTGGGGAGTTTTGGATTTTTAATAATTGTACTGCATTCTGTGTTGTAAAAATTGTGATAAAGTCAAGAATTAATACATTCTATATTTCAGTTTTTCATCAATCAATTTTTTTGTTGATTCTGAAACATTCTCAGTAATTCTGTGACAATATTAATAAATCGTGATGAATTCTTAAGAATTTTTTAGAATTTTTATGAATCCTTCACTGTTATGATGAATTCTGATTGTATTGTAATGAATCCTCATAAATTCTGTTGAGTCATTTAATAAATTCTATTTAATTTCACAGAATTTGTATACATTCTGAAGAATTCTGATAAATTCTGCCAGAATATTCATAATTTCTGTTTCATTTTGCATATTATGTTAGGATTTTGCTGATTCTGCAGAATTCTAGCAAACCCAGACAAATTTGCATACTTCCCGAAGAATTTCTATAAATTCTGTTGGGATATTCATAATTTCAAATTCTTTTACAGTTATATTAATAATATATTTTTTCTGATTCCGAAGAATTCTAATAAAACTAGCCCCATTTTAGAACACCCTAAAAAATTCTGATACATTCTTAAGAATTCTGATCAATTTTAAAAAATTCTCAAAAAGCTCTCTGCCTCAATTTCGTCAACTTCTCCAAAACAAAAAATACTTGACACCAAACTCTGAAAGTCAACCATTCTAATCTATAACCGAATTTTTCAAATATTCCCAGAATACTTCAAACCTTCAAAATTCTCTTTTTCTCGAAAATTACCGACAATTTCTTCCCGAAAACTGCCGCATTGATCGTAAAAATCTAGACTTAGTTAATCCTCACTGAACCCCTATTAAAACGACCATTGTTTTAGGCTGCACAAAAGGGTTCGCTCCGATCCCTGCATGCTTCAGCAGCATGTCTCCAGGAAAGCGTAAGTTTTGTGCATTTTGTACAAGATAGTGTAAGTGTTTATTTATTATTTCTTTTGCGCTCCCCCCACATTTATTTTTATTTTTTTCGCTCCGATCTCATTTTTTTCCGACTCTTTGCCAAGTCCAACTCGGCTCGACTGTTTGGACCCACTCCACACCGTCAAACAGATTACAAATGCACGCCCAACTTGACAATCATTTTTTATTTACATAAATCAACAATTTCAGCTATTTACATAACTTTATTTACATTGCATACATTACTTATATTCGAAATTCATTTTAAGATACACTGGTCCAGACGCGAGACGAGTTCACTGGTTTTCGGGTGGTTTAATCCGGGTTTTGGGTTCTAGGTCGTGGAGCAGGAGGGAAAGGTCAAGTGCACTCTGATCCCAGGAGATGGCGTTGGTCCGGAACTGGTGGTCTCAGTGCAGAAGGTGTTCGAGGCGGCGAGTGTGCCGGTCGAATTTGAGCCCTATTTTTTGTCCGAGGTGAACCCCACCCTAAGTGCTCCCCTGGATCAGGTGTCCAATAGTATCGCCAGGAACCGAGTATGCCTGAAGGTATCATTCTTTTTTCATTTAATTTATAAATGAACTGTTGAGGATTATGTGGGAAACCCGAGAGAAATGTTAAATTGAAAATAATAAACAACTTGGCCGTAAGTGGCTAAAGCTATTTTATTTCTCGCTTAGAAAAAAGCGGTGTGTCGAATTGTCATAAACTTATACTAAAGCCAATTGCAGTTTACACCTGCAAAAATACATTTACATCAGTAGTTCGATTTAACCT
>JABFPB010005836.1:0-12778 GCA_022817645.1 Ceratoteleas bidentatus
GATCGGGGGTGTGGGGGGCGGGGGTGGCCCGGCCGGGGGCCGGGCTGCTGTCTATTGCGCGCCTCGGGGCTGTGGCCGCGGGGGGGGGGGGGGTGGGGGGGGAGGCAGGCATGAAGACGGACGGCTGGTCGAAGTATATGGGGCATTTTCGCGAGCGATGTGAGAAAAAAATACGCTGGGATATTTAAGAGTGTTGTAGCAGTCAAATTAGCAACTAATAGTAAAATGTTTTAAATTCAAATAAATCGGCGAAAACTGTAGGAAACTATCGATTTGATTTTTCGTGACTCATTAAGTTCTTTTGTTCATTTTGTTTATTTGTTTACCAAGGTAAAGTGCCACGTTAGTAACAATTTGACCCAAGCAGTACTGTTTCTGTCTCTGTCTGACACATTGTGAGCAATTTAGAATTGGAAATTGGAATTGGAATATTTCTTTTATTTATCCGGTAACAATATTTTTTCTCCAGAGTAACGTATTCTGCTAAGCTTTTTCTGTAATATATCAGTTTTTCAACAATATCTTAATAGTTTGTGTGGTATATTTTTTAATAAAAGTAGCCGACAATCTACCCTACTCCATAAGAGCCTATGTAAAGTAGTTGGTTATGAGGCATACTTTGAAGTCATTTTTCTTGAAAAGTAAGCCCTGATTTTTATTACAGTTTTGGAAAGTTTATGATTCAAAGAATTCATTTTGATAAAAATAAACAAATTCTTTAATAGTTGACTTTTGATTTTTTATTTAAGATCTTTAATTCGAAAACTGATAGCAACTTGAGTAAAATAGACGGGTTCAACGAAAAAGGGAAGATTTAAATTGTTCGTGAAAATCCGAACGATTCAAACTGTAGATAAGAAATTACAGGGACAAAATCGAAATGTTCCCAATTGAACCGAAAGTTTAATAATCGTTTGGTGAACGTTTAGCTAAAGTTGTCTACAAGTTTCTTAAACGTTCCAAAGGATCTAGAAACGTTCCGGGAACCGACTAATTTCCAGCTGTGTGAAGTTCTCTGAATGTTTCTCGATTTTCTGAACGTTGCCTCGACATCGCCAAATGTTACAATATTTTATTTTTAATTATTTTGTAAAGTGATCGAAAGGTTTCCTGAGTCAATTTAAAATATATTGACATCGTGTATATTTTAAATGGGCGTGTTAACATGTCCGCAGTAGCGAAAGGGCTAAAGAAAACATGCCACTCGGAATCGAACTGAAGCCTCCACAATGCCAAGAGGAGGCCCTAACACTGAGCCACGAAACTTATATATAAATAAGTCTTTTTTTGTTCATATCTCCCAGCATACGTTTCCATAAACGTTGAGAGAATATTTCAGGCACTTTGTTACTGGAAATTTAACGGTGTATAAACATTTAAAGAACGTTCACACAAACGCAATAGAAACGTTTACCAAACGTTTTTTGAATTTTCGGTTCTGTTGGAGTGTTCGGGGTTTCAGGAATAATTTAAATTGCCCTAATATTTTTCGTTGGATACGTTGAAATGATGATCAAATTTACATTGAATTTGTGTTTTATAATGAGAAGTGCGCATATTTTTGTTTTTCGCGTAAAAGAAAAATATGAATAGAATAATATGAAACAGTCATGGCGAGTTAAATATCCATCATTGGAATGGTCGAAAAGTTCGAGTTGACACCACAAAGTCGACGTCAGCGTCGACTTTATGGAATCAATCCGAACTGTCGTTTGTATCGTAGCGTAAGCAAATCGTAAGCAAATCCGGAATCTTTAAATGGCACAGCTCTGCGATCTATCGACGAAAAAAGTATTTTATTTGACGCTGACAAAGTTGTTTATTTGTTTATTTGAATAGAAAAGTCTTACGTCAATGGTTTATTGCTTCAGATTTCCTTTTTAGATATTTATCAGATTTTGCAAAATTGTGCGCCATTGTTTAAACAATTTGCATTTAAGATTTCAAAAAATTATCTGCGGATGGCGTATACATGGAATACATCGATGTATTTAAAAATAACAAATTGTCATCATATAAAAAATTCAATTGATTAAAATGAAAAATGAAAACACTGACAAAATAAAAATAGTTTCGTTTATTTTGTCAGAGGTGTTTTTATCAAACATAAAATGTAAGGTCAAAGTTGATTTTGTAAATGAGAAAGAATAGAATTGTAAACAACAGGTAAGAGAAAGACAAAAATATTTTTGTATTTGTTTATGGTGTTTACTCTTAAGTGTCCTTGATAAAGTGAGATTTACTTTATTTCGAAGTTGATACTTTCAGAGTTTTTTTCCCCTGTGACTGTAGTGTTTGTCCGATTGGTCTGTTTGATGTTATGTTTTTTGCAGGTGATGGTTTTTGTTCCGGATTATGACACAGCAGTGTTTCGAAGACGGTTGAACATTCTGGTTAAGACGAAAGTTTTCTAAAAATAATTCCCTCTATAGGGTTTAAAGTTTTTCAGTGTTTATATTCAAAGCGTTTATTTGGGGAAAATATCTTAGAATATATTTTTCGAGAACATAACAAGTTGGACATGTTGAACATTGACTACAAACATTTAAAACTTATTTAAAAAAATATATTTAACATCCACAATAGATCGTTAAATGTAATAATGATATAATCTCGACAATATATAATTATTTATAATATAAATTAATTGTGTAATAAAGATGCCTCAATAGATAAAAATGGTAGTTAAAAATTGAAAATGGAATTGCGGAAGTGATAAATACACACGTTTCAAAGTAGACTTACACGAAATGTTGTGTCTGAACATATAAATAAATCAACTTAAGAATAGAACATAAAACAATTTTATTGTAACGTTGTAACTATTACTGTACGTAACATGTCATGAGAAAATTGTCCCGAGATAAATGTCATTAAATGCCATATAAAAATACTGGAAATTGTAAAAAAAAATATATCAGGTATTGAAACATGCTTTTAATTGCATTTTTCTCGTCAATTCAAACCTCCGTATATTTTCGAAGGTTATTTTAAAATTCATTTCAATATTGCTACATTATTTTCTACGTCACCCGAACTAATACTTGGGATGTTGTGAGATGCTGAATACCTCAGTTCTAACGTTAGCACGTTCCAGCGTTTGCAAAAAAGTATCTTTTTCGGTCTGCGATAATATTTCAATAATGCGAAAAACAATTTAATTTTACCATGCATATAAATAAAAATAACTTTATGACGATTGCTTTATTGCTGACATTCCAATAATAAATTCAACAACGTCAAATAAAAATGCTATTTGGAACCGACTGGATATAGTAGATATTTTCATTGTTTCATGCAACAAAATACAGAGTAATTTTAAAAAGTAAAGATGAATATTCATTCATCGTATAATTACCTAATGGATATTACACTACGCAAATTATTGCACTGTTAAAAATATGATCGTTATAATAATAATTGAAGATATGCAAATGTTTAAAATACAGATCGAGAAGTACAATGCAACTATCAACAGACAGTCGCAATTTAATAAAATTGCGCGTTTGCAATCCCACTGATAAGCTATCAGAAAGATATCTACTTATTGTATTGTGAAGTGCATCAGTAACAATATCTTAAATGCTTTATTAATTTAGCAAAATAACTCGTTTGTTTACATAATATTCAATTTAACAGTAATATTTACAAATAAAATTCGTAGAATGCGCAAAACTCAAATTTGCTGTTCTGAAAGCTACACCAGCGCCATCCGACTGGGTGACGGGATTCCCCGGAACTGATATTACTTTAATTAAACAAAGCCGTCTGTATGAGGTCGAGTTGTTTGCCGGCTGCGAGAATGCACTTATTTCTGTTAGGAATTTTTGACAACGGTGAGATGCCGCAACGGGACAGCGGAGGATTTAAAGCGACTTGGTTCCGTTTTTTTGGTTCTCCGCGAGTTTACACTCTTTGATCTCGCTCTTGTTGATCTTCCAAATGACGTCTCAGCGACGTTTTTCTTGGAAAAAGTAAAATTGTTGTATCGAGTTGGAGCGCCGCCATTTCATTCGGTTTCGAAAAATGGCGGGAAAACGATCCAGAGTTCAAATAGGCAATGAAGAACCGCAAAAATGGGTTAGGATTTTGAAATGCAGTTACAAAAGTATTAATTTTTTTTGTCTTTGGAAGGAATGACGAAGATAGGATAAGAAAACTGCAACCTAACCTTACTTTTTACAGACGTTTATTTTAGGATATGACCAAATATCCGATTAGTCCATCAAAGAAGAATAACAAAATTATAAAATTAAGAATAAGAAAAGATAAGATAAGAAAAGAAAAAAAGATAAGAAAACTGCAACATAACCTTGCTTGTTACATACATCGTTTTATTAGAGAATAGAACCAAATACCGGACTAGTCTTTCCAAACATCAAGAAAAGTGATCAATCACTTCGAATTCCAGTTTAACACTTTTCCACACAGAGCGAAGGTTTCCCTACCATTAATTTCCAAAACAACCAAATCGGACAAACCAAATCGAGACTGTTATTGCAACGCCGTAAACAGTCGTGACAATTTATAGACTGGCGGGAACACGGAGCAGGGTACTTCTCGAGGAATCTCGGTTTTCATTCACATCACCGTTCGTTATTCTGAGCGCATCCATTGTTCCCGCGGATCCTAACGTGATTTGCTAGGACGTCTTTGGGTTCGATCGAGTCGACTAAATGTGTATTAACTGCGCTAATTTCGCGCACCCGAAATAGCGAAAAGTCCCAGTTCCATATCCAAAGCAGGTGGCACTCTTTCCACAATTTTAGGGCACCCATTTTTGGCCCAATCGTCGTCTGAACACACCCATTCCATCCTTGTTTACATATCATCGCAAAGAATCAGTTTCTTGTTTACATCTGCATGAATCCTTGTTTACATGTTACCATATCAAATAAGTCTGAAGGTCAATGGCGTTTGTTTATCATTTCTGCCGCGAGGGATACGTTTGGACGAATCTCGATCGTGATTTGCGATGAGAGCACGAATTGGATTTGGTTCGAGGGTCTTTCGGTGATTTTTCGGCTCTCGAAATGGGGGCTCGAGAGTGGTGTGCATACGGGGCGTACGTGCCCGCATATGGGAACCCGTCCAGACGATATTATGTTGCCGTCTTAAAACAATGGCCCGGCGCTCGATCGAACGCAATTGAGGCACAAAGAAGACGGTAGCCACCGAAAGAAGAAGACCCGAGGACGATAAGCGAGCGCTTGCCTAATAACACGGGCAGACGTTCTTTCTTAATCTTCGCATTTAACACGAGCACTCTTGAAAGAGGCCCTTAAGAGAAGAATGTTATTCTTCGAGCGAGAAGAATCCTCTTATTACGCTCGGAGTCGTTTTATTTCGTGGGGAATTGTATTATGTCGTTATGCATTTGAGAAAAGTGATTTCCGAGGCTAATGGAGGAAGGAGAAGCGTTTCGAAATTAGGATGGAGGAAAAAAGAAGGTTTTGCGGATAGGTCCCTGGGAGAAAGAAATTGTTAAAAAGGGAAGGTTGTAGGACAGCAGTTTGCGTTGGGTAGTTTTCGTACAGTGAATCTGTACGATTTTGTAGTTTAGGAACGTTTCGGACTAAACTTGGCGCGAATCTTCGCAGTCGAACCGCGAGTCTCAAAATAAAACAAAGTCACATTACTCGCGGCTTAATGAGGATTCTATTGCTCGGTGCTCGAGAAACGTGACACGAAGGTCAGATTCACTTACGTTTCATAATATTGTTTAATACGCTTAAACGATTCTCTAATACCTTTATTATACATCTTGGCCGGGGCTCGAATCTGCGCGAAAGTCGTTAAGTGGTGTTTTGAATTGCAATTGTTTCAAATTGACTCTCAAAGTACGCTTTATTACTTTCATCATTATGTCCACTGTGTCTTACTTGGCTCCGTCGAGTAATCTCATTAGTTCCAGGCCAACAAAGTCTGTCGTTTGACTTCGAATACCTCTGTTAGTCCCAACACGAAAACCCACAAAATCCCTTGTGTAAACATGCTTCTGCAACTGGCACCTCTTGCGAGAAATTCACGCCACCTACCGGTGGACCAAAGGAACTCATCCTTTTTCTCCATCTATTTCTCCTAAATTCGACAGAGAACTATTGACAAATGCAATTCAATCACTACTCTCCATAATTCTTGAGTCCGCAACTCTTCTTGTGAGAAACCCACGCCATCTACCGGCGAACCAAAGAAGCTCATTCCTTTTCTCTTTCTAATTCACCTAATTTCACCGAAGAACTATTGACTAATGTAATTCAACCACCATTGAAAAAATTCTTGAGCCCGCAACTCTTCTTGTGAGAAACCTACGCCACCTATCGGCGCACCAAAGAAGCTCCCCCTATTTCTGCCTCTCTTCCACCAAATTTCACCCAAAATTCGACCAGTGGACCCTATTTTCTGCAAAATACACAAAATTTGCAATCAATTGAGATCAAAAAGTCACTAGGCGGACTCGATCGCGACGTCCCGTTAATCGGCAAGCCTGGCTGTTAGCAGAAAAACTGGTAGCGATCGGCTCGGCGATCCCCATATCTAGCCGGGACTCCCCGGTAAGGCCGGTTACCTGTTTCGATGACCCCGAACCTCGGGCCCGAATACGGCTCGGTTTTTCTCGAGCCGAGTCCGCTTGTGGGAAATTTTCGGGCCGTGTCATTGGGCGCGGAACTCGAGGCGGGTGGTGGCAACTCGCGCACCTACCATCTGCCGTTCGGCAGGGTAACCTGATGCCGGCAGAAAGAAACCGGGATTAAAGCCTTGCTGCGAGTTAAGGTAGTCCCTGGTTTCGCGTCGCCGACTCCTCCGCTCGACTTTTTGCTCAGTCGGGCTCAGAGGTTGCGTCGCGTTTTGGCCGTTCGGTTCGATATATCGGCAAGGTGCAGTGACTCGGAGTGTTTTGTGGTGATTGGCGGCTCAGCTGCCTCACTGACTGTTTCGCGGAGTTGTGCGTGGATGAACTTTTGGAAACAGATTAGGTAACTGCAAGTGTGAATGGGTTAGGGAGTTGGAAGAGGTGGAGAGTAAGGTTAGGTGAAGGGTGTTTAAGGATGATTTATCGAGGAGGTTAGGGTGTTATATTATTTTAGGGAGAAAATTACAATTTCTACCAAACAGTTATTATTGATAAAATAAAATAGGAATGACTGAAATTAGTGATAGACATTTTGAATCTGTTTCTTTTCAGCTGTTTGTTTTCATACGATTTAAAAGTAATCGAATATTCAAATAGAGATCAATTAAAAGGTCCAATTACTTTATACACCTTATTTTTGACAGAGAAATATTGGTAATAAAAAATTATCAGGAATACTGACTACTTGTGTATTATATTTCATATTTCAAAGGCTGATTTGAATATTAAACTAATTTTCTATTATCTGCTCGATATAATATAATCCGAAGTAATACGATCCTAATTTCTTCAACGCAAATCTAGTATTCATCGAGATTGTCCTAAATCGATAAACCTAATTATCCATCACATTTGTCGCCTTTCCAAGAAATATCTTTTTTGGAATCTCCAAAAACTAACTCAACAATTCAAATAATTACAAAGTTCCACCGAACATCGCCTTGAGAATACAAAATACATTATTTTTGGAACGCGATGTATCAACACGCAGTCATTAGGCCGAACGCATTTGAATCACCCATTTTAAAATAAATAGCGAAGTTTGTTAATAGTTCCCAGAGCGTACGAGTTCGCTGAAAACGGACTATTTATTTGCACTAACGATAACAACGTATTTTCGTCCGGCGTTCGGCTAACCCGCTCTTCCCAGGACAATGTCCAACGTTCGTCTATTTATTTCACACGATCGAAATTTTTGTACGTATTAAGGTTGGGTCGCTCGGCCCGGTTGTTGCGATTGAAATATTCACGGGAAATTAAAGAATCGAGGAAGAAGACTGTACTTTTTTAAATATAAATAAAAGAGAAATTCTGCGGCCATTCAATTGCGAGCGTGACTGCGGGATTAATAAAATCATGTCAATTCTAATTTCACACGCTGTTATCCGTAATTGCAAATGTAATATTGAATTCGTCTTGTCCTGAGGGATCCCCTTTTGACGGATTAAAAATACACGCGATCGGAAACAGGCTTTGCGGGGTTCAAACAATCTCGGTGTACAATTTTATCCGCGAAAATCGAGAAATAGAAACAAGCTACGTGATTATATTAATTAACATGAATTCTGTTGCCGTTTTTAGAAAAGCAATTGAAAGAAGTTAGTTTATAGTATTTAATTTGCTTCCTTAATGTTTTATGTTTTTGATGGAAGTATATTTTTTTTAATTACAAATGTGCAATTTAATTGCAAAAAATACTGAAAGATGTATTATAAATTTTATTTAATTTTATTAGTCTCAATTAATATCTTGATATACTATTAGAATATGCTGGGAAAGTGAAGAAATAGAAATAAATTAAACTCGTGAATAAAAACGAATTTGGGTTAATTAATCAACGAAAGAGAGCAATATTTACGATTTTAATACGAATATACATTTGTTAAGGTGATTTTTAAATCACCAAAATTCCTTTTTTTACAATCAGAAGCAAACATTCTGCTTTCTTAACCTCCAGTTTTCATTCCAAACGTATTTCCAACATATTTCAAGACAAAACTTTCTCTCCGCCTTCCTCTATAAAAAATTTTTTTCTAACTATGCATACAAACAATCCAAACTCTCCCCTTTCCTGAAAACCAAACCAAATGTCTCTCCACACTCTAATATATTCTTATAAATTAACTCAATATTCTCAATAGCTAGTTTTTAATATTTATTAATTACTTTACCGATAACTTATTTATTTTTTTCAACTTTAATTTACATCTCTTCATTTTTATTCACATAACACCGAAATAAAGTAGTCATTCATTCCCAAAACCACACCGAAATATCTCCCGAAAAACGCATGTCGATTTGCAGTAAATCTGTTAAAACCCCGGCATCGGGGTACATTTAAACACGCGTACCAGTCACGAGAACGTTTTATACCTGCAGATGGGTTTTGTTTTAACGCGTTCATTTCAATATCGTGCACATGTGCAACGTGTTGCACATGTGTTTTCCCCCCGCACGTCTCCCCGGGCAAAAACTCGTATTGGGCATTTGTTTTCGTTTCTTTTCCGACTGGGCGAGCGCGCCCCCGTCGCCCGAGAGGTTTCTTTGTGTGCGAGCGCGTTTTGTTCGCGCATAAATTTGCCGTCGCCGAAAGGCCAGCGCCGCGGGCTGCCCGGTGCGACACTTTTCACGCCCCCTGCGAGCCTTTTCGGCCGAGTCACTGAATCACGACTGTTTGCCATTTGTTGCAGATATGATGGATATTGAATCCCTGTATGATTACGGCGAAGAGGAACAAGACTTCTACGAGGAGAGCCATAACAAAATTGTGCTCGGCAGAAAGGGATACCCGATTGATCATAGATACATTAAGGTAATTTTTATATTGTATTTAGACTCGAAAAACCCAGGAAAAAATAAATTGGACATATAAAAAATAATTTAATTTAATTTGGAATTAATAATTCCGAAAAGTGCCCAACTTATACTATAATTTAAGTATGACCAATTTTTTTAATTGAGAAAAATTATCATTCACTTTTTTATTTACTTTTTGCAATGTAGGACTTTTTATACGATTAGGACAGAGTGACTTTTGATATAAATTGTGCTCCAATTATCGAAATTCGAAATTAATTTTCAACTAATAAGGATACCAGCAATGTATGACGTTGCAAAAGGTTTGATTTAATGACATTGAACCTTAATGGTACCACTTAAATCGCTCTCGTGACGCAAAGCCATTTAATTATTTCTTATTGGTCGCTAATTATTTTCAAATCACATGTAAATTAGTTGCCAAGCCATCTTATTGCAACAAAAAACTTTTTTCATAACTTTTTTTGTAAACCTCAATTCGATAACATTTGTCCTATCACCTTTTTCGGGTTCAAACACATTTTTAATCACTTTTTACACTGGATAAAAAACGTTGCTAACTTAATTCGACACTTCGGTACCCCAAAATGTCTGCATTCACCTCAAATAGACAACAATCTAATAAAATGCTCAAATTATTTTGCAAAACTGAAAAATGGCCAATTAAAATCCCAAATCAGCCGTTTCAAGAAACACATCCCAATTAAACTCGAGCTGAAACATTCAAATGAGGCGAAATCGGAGAAAAAAATCGTTTCCCAGGTTGATTCGGCTGTTGCAAAAACACGAATGAAACGGAATGGGCGAAATTCGCGTGCGAGCCGCTTAATGCCGCAGTCTGGACGAAAATAATTGGCAGCGTTTGAATTTATTGGAGCAACTGGCGTTGAGTCTTGACCCTACTTGACCTCGCAAGTGAATTCAATTACGAATTACGGGCCTACGCGGTCGCGCTCAATTATTCGAGATAACGTTGATTCGCGTTAACGCTATTATGCCAAAGACATAGTTCGATACGGCCGGCTGCGAGCGTGGAACTGACGAGCGACTAAACGTTTTGGAAAATGCCATTTAACTCGTCATGTCACTATCATTGATTCGGGTTAATCGTCACTCAGCACTTATAAAAGTTATCTTCAGTCAAAACTCAATTATAACAAAAGTACAAATCTTTTTTTTTTTTTAATAAAAGAAGTCTGTAATAACTGATATTGTATATTTGAGAATTTTGAGCATTTTATTAAATTACATTTCATTACAATATTTTTACAAATTTTTGAAATAACCTCAAAGTCTAAACTTTGAGGTTAGGTATTCTTTTGTTCCAATATTTTATAAATAATTCAATGTAAAAAATGTGTACTTTTGACACTAAAATGTTTTAGTATTTAAAAAAAAACTTTTAAAATCGTTTTTGTATATTTTGACGAAAAAAGAAATAGGTAGAGTTCGGAAAAAAGTTGTTGGAATGGAGTTTATTTGGGGACCGAAAGTCTGCTGTTAATGAAAGCAGCAAATGCGCCTATTTTTACGATTAATTCCGCGCGTAATTATTAATTCGCACCTATTTATAAGAATTGGTTTCCGGGAAAGAAAATGACTTTTTCACAAATAGTATTTTCGGCGGGCTTAATGAAATAATTAAATAGACGCGGCGTGTCTGTCGGACCGCGTCCTTTTTTCATACGCGGCGGGAATTCATTCTCGATTCCGCCCGCGAATAATGTTGCCTCGAAATTATCGTTATTCATTCACAGGGTAAACTTGATTAAAAAAAGCACTCCCTCAAATTAAGACTGTTTTATGTGATATCTATTATTCATCAAGGATATTCCGATTAAAAAATTACCGCCATGAGGAAGCCGCGCTGCATTTTTCATGAACCAAACGGCTTGGACACCACTTTTTTCGCGCTTATTGCTCGACCTGCCGCTTTTTCGCGACGGAAACGTTCGATCCGCCAAGGGTTTTTTCTTTGTTAATTACCTTTTCAGGCGAAACTGTAACATTATTTAATTACTCTCTTTTAATTCCAATTTCATAATTAATAAAACATGTGGTCGTAATTTCGCAGTAATTTCATCTTCGCAAAATTGATTTCCAATAAAAACGATTCGATTTCCCAAGTGAAATCGGTCGCCGGTTATTTTGTACTCAAATATTTTCCGGTTTAGACAATCAGAAATGATTTACGTTGCGAAACGGCAATAAAGATGTTTAGACGCGGTGTTTTAACGAGGCGCACTTTTGGATTCGCAAATGACTAGGTATATGGCGGAGTGAATGGACGACTAAATATCAGTGTCATAAATAAAAGTAATGTATCGATTGGACGGACAATAATATTTTATAGACAAGTATCGGGTTGCAGTCTGATGCGCTGTCAATAAGCGTTCATTATATACACTAATATGCGCGATACGGTGTCGGCTATACATCTCGCAGCCTCGCGTCATAAATTATGGATCGAACGAATTTTATTTCGCTGAAAAATATTCCACCCTCTGAAATATACAGGGCGGCTTTGTGATTCACGGCACTTTTGATGCGGATTTCACGACAAAGATGGTCTGTGGCTCTGTGCCATTCAATCGCGTGTGGAAACTGCATTTAGGCTTTTAACGTTATTACGAGAAAGCATAAAACATAAATTTTGTAATTGTATGAATTGTATGAATTGTGTAACGTGGAGGTAGAAAATGGGTATTTTACTTTTCGTTCGATTTGTATTATTCGGTAACTTTTTTGGGCGATTGTTAATGATTTAAGTATTGTCCAGGTTGAATTTAATACAGGGTGTTGAGTTTTGAAAGTTTTATGTGTGGAAAGGGAGGGTTTTTGAATTTTAATTATTATTATTAACTGCGATTGATTTTGCATTTTATATTTTAATTTTTTTGATTGAGCACATTTATTTGTGGTTAATTTAATTTTTCTTAATTTGAGATGATAGAGTTATCATCATTTTATTTATAATTTTATACTAACCAGAATTTTTTTATGAAAGTTACTTTTTCGAGAATATTATATATTTTAAAAGTTAGTTTATTTCAAAAGTCAGTTTAAATTTGAATTATTTTGAGAACATTGATAAACAATTTTTTGTATCGGCAATTAAGCAGTATTGCAAATATGAAAATTGATTCTTTTTTTAAATAAAATATTCATTTTCAACAACCCGTGTGAGTATTTATAAATGACACATCATTATTAATTTCATTAATTGTGATTTCATTAATTGTAATAAAAATGTAACTTTATTTTTAACAAATAACTCATAAGCAAGAAATTTAATATCAAAAATAAAAAATATTTAAATCAAAATTA
>JABFPB010005837.1:0-12775 GCA_022817645.1 Ceratoteleas bidentatus
TGTTTTGATACGTAACATTCCCGCAAATATTCCAATATGTTTCTGTATGTTTCAATATGACGTTTTTAATAGGGAGAACATCAGCTTTCATCGTGTAGTTTTTGAGGTACTGAAATTTGAAGATGATCTAAAATAGCATTACGCTTATGAAGAGTAGGTGACGTATAAATCGAAGAATTCTGGAATATTTTCACCTGTATTTAATAAAAATAACTGTCCGCATTCAAGTTTACAATATTAGCAGTGCCAAAATCGAAGTTGAACACGATTGACCGTATACATCTTGAAAGATCGTAAAGTAAAGTTACAAGAAACGTGAAATTTAATGGCACTAAAACTAGTCAATTGAACTTCCTATATAATGACAACTTTTAATTTTTTATACAATCTCATCTTGTTTTTAATACGTATCCAAAAAAAACTCAATTAAGGTGTTTAATATTTTATTCGGTATCATAATAATGATCGCTTCACTGACTTCGTCGTAAGTCAACCAGCTACCTTAAGAACAAATAAGTTGCCTCTGCTCCATGTACTTTTATTCAACTCCAGGCTTGTTTCTCGAAAACTAGGAAAAATCTGTTTCAAACGTTGTGCTTCTTACTGAAATATGTTTATTTACAAGTAATATTTTTTACAAATCCTTCTCATTATAAAAGAGTTTTGGAATGGATTTAAAATAATTTGTGTCATCGTGTTTTTAGTACAGACACGATTTTTAGTACAAAAAATAAACATTATGCCTTTAAAATATTGATGAAATTCTTATTTAATTGGTGAAAATTAATTGTAGCATCCGCGATAATGCAGCATTCTAAAATTGCGTGATTGGCACTTTTCAAATTCATTTTTCGAGCGAACAATTCTCCTCATCTACAAACGACAAACCAAAGCTGCATAGCTACTAGCTAGCAAAATTATGCATTCATCCGCGGTCAAAATGTAATTAAAATTCCCAACTCTTTTCAATAAACTTTAATCACGTGCTTTTAACATGACGTGCGCGTGATCCTTTTTTCAAATTATCTGTTGTTACTTTACGTGTGGCGGAAGATCGATTAATTAAAGCGTGCCACAATGCGACTTTTCGGGAAATCGTGTTTTTATCGGTGTAGCTGCGCTGAAAAATGTTTTAATTAAAACGCGAACCGGTCGTGTAATTACCAGCTATTGACGATCAATTTGGCGATATTAAGGCACATTTTTAAGCCTTAATGGTGCTTGCATCAATTTAATGCGCGATATAATCTCAGTCGGGAAATTTGCATGAGTTTGTTTCGCGTTTGTTTCTAATTTTGCGGTGAGAGATAGGTATCGGTCTCGATGAAGGAGCTGGAAGGTTAAAAGTCATTTTCAGTATTCAAAATGAGTAACAAAATAATGAACGATCTTTTGGGTGCCCAAGTTACCGGATTTGTGAAATTTGTCGAAAGTGACTTGTCGTAAGGAGATTTGAACTCAAGTTTCAACTAAGGTAAATGGTTTTAGAGGTATCACGCAGTAACAGGATTTGCGCTGAATTCATTACAAGTATCCTCTGATTAACCATATCATACGACACTCCATTATAATTAACGTGTGTAATTTACGACTTTGCATTTGACGTATGGAGTCGTGTAATTAATTTGACGATATCACGTTAGGCATAATGGTAGGTAAATTATTAACGAAATATTTACAGTGGAGTTTGCGCGGGCGCAGACGAGATTTAATCGGTCATTATGCCAACTCGAATGAAAGTGCAATTTTTCTTTTCTTATTTAGCCTGCTATTAAGTTCAGCAAGTGCAATATCTTGGAAATAAAGCATGGCTAGAGCTGGGTGAAATATGCATTTTGTCGTTATTAAATTGTAAAATGAGATATTGATTGACATTTTGTTGTGCAAATGGAGAAGACTTATGAAATGAACGGGACTGGAATTTATTGGAAGAAATATACTCAGAGAAGAGCGCTTTAAAAAATCCAGCAAAATTTTATCACAAAAAATAAAAGATTAACTTGTTTACAATTCTCGCCACTCTGTTGACTATTTGGAATTGCAATGTAAAGAGTTTACCAACCTAAATATGTATTTTAATCATTTTGAATTTTCAACATCGTAATTGCACTATGTAATTTCCTCGGTGCATATACAATGTCATAATTTTAGTGCAATTACATATAGATGAAATATTAGCATAATTAACAGATATCAGATAATCTAATATTTGCATCATCGTAGACTTTGCAGGATTAGTTTTGCTAAATTTCCGAACATATCCATTCATTCAGTATGTCATTTTTGGTGAAAATAGCTTTGTAAATCGAAGGCATTAATTAACATCGGAAAAAGCTTTGCATAATGTACTAACAATTAGTGTAACCAGTTTGTTGCTGAAATTCGATGAAAGTTTTCTGGGTCGTTTGTACAAATCCAATATTCAAGAAAAAATGCCGATAAATAATCCGATAACCGAACTGTCGACTAATTGAACATTTATTCACAAACAAATATTGACTAATAAGTATAATAATAAGTATTGACTAATAAGTAAAATTGATTATTGCTTCCATACCAAACCCATTATTGAAATATTGACCAAAAACATGTTTTGAAATGCTTTGCTTCGGCTTTTTGAAATACCGGGAAATCAAATGTATATGAGATGGCTCTCTGCCAGTACTTTAAACCACAATTTATCGTAATTCAATTCTTCATACAAATGCTAATATTTTTTTGGCCGCAGAAAACTCAGATATTTATGTGACTTGCTGCAATAAACTCATTTCAAAGCTTTTTACCCCGAAGAATTATGAAATGACGGGCCGCGTGCGAAAAATGTATTTCTATTTTTGGTTTCGTTAATTATTAAAATCGTTAGTCTGTTGCATGTCTACGTCAAACAAGTTGGTATATTTGAAATTTTTCAGTTACTGAATTTACACACTCTACGTTGTCATTTAGAAAAATGAACTTCTCTTTTAGATTTTGTAGACTTTAAACTTTTTAATATGAAAATTACATATCGGAAGTTATAATATTTATTAAGTTTTTTGTTGAAGCCTGCAATCTTCATTATATATATTAACAATTAACTAATCTTTTAATCTCTGTGTAGTCAGACTGATCCTCTTAAAAGTTAAAACGTCTTTTACTAAAGTTTCTGAAATCGTAAAACCATTATTAAACAATTTTACAATATTGCTACAACCATCCCTAAAGGGGATGTAAATGGATTTTCTGTGCATACTATGTCTGTGACAAACTCGCACCGCTGCGGTACCTCAGTGCGGCACTATTGCGGCGTTATTGCAGAAACTATGCGACCCTATTGTGATGCCGCTACAGAAATATTACTTGCCATGCGGTATCGCCGCATCATCATAGTTACGAGACTGAGCGTTTTTTCATCGAAAACTATTTCCGTTTTTTACGAATGAATTTAGAAATTAATTCGGGAGAATCGGAGTAACGATAAAAAATTCCACTTTATCTCGTCACGATAATTATCGTGATGAAATTACTTAAGTAATTTTCATTGTGAAATTTATTTTAATAATAGTAATAGACATTGCAACTGGTCTCTTTAATTTTGAAAATAATTTTAAACTGTAAGAAATATATGTGAAACTACACATAGAATTTCACAAGTTGATTACTCTTCTGTGGGTAAAATAACTAATTTTACAATTCTCAGTGTAATTTTATCATACCAGTGAATACACTCAAAGAATGGAAATGTTTATCTTTTGAAAATAGCATTCCTCATCTTGCTGAAAAAGACTTCTAGATTTAACTCATTTCGTAAACTAAATTTTACTTGTACAAACTAAATGTATTAAATTAAATTAAATTCAAGTAAATAATATCAAACTTCATACCAATCACGATATATCCTTTTTTCTTTTCTTTATGAAAAAAAAGTTTGTAAAATTTACTATAAATTTTGAAAAGTTGTCTCAGAGTTAATTGACATAAATCATTACAAACCCCAATAAACCCAATCCCGATTTCGATGAGTGACTAAAAAATATGTTTTTTATCAGCACGGAGTTAACGCACGGGATACTGACGAGCGACACGACGCACACATCGACCACCGAAATCACGGAACCGCCGCCCCCGCCACCCCCGCCGCCCATCTACCCGCCGGTGCCGACGCCGCCCAAGACGACCACCAATCACAAAAGGATAACGTCCGAGGCGTCCGAGATCGCCGCGCTAATCATCGGCATCATCTCCGCCGCGCTCATAGCCATCGTCCTGATTTCGATCATCATCATCAAGTTCAAAAACCGCCCGGAAACGAACTACAAGGTCGACGAGGGAAAGACCTTCTGTCAGGACCCGAACGCCGCTCTGCTGGACTCCGCGGCGGGTCCCGGACAGCCCTATGCCGGCGCCGTTAAAAACGGCGCAAACGCCGGCAAAAACGGCAAAAAACGAGAACTCAAAGACATTAAAGAGTGGTACGTGTGAATAGTTCGTGTTTCCCATTAACAAATCCGCGTTCCGCGCGTCATCACGTATCCCTATTGGGTCTAAACTGCAGATGTTCTTGCACCATCAAGGGTTCAAATGTTCGAAAATGCTCCTGAAATCTTTGAGGTCATTTGTACTTAATAACAGTAAGAGAAAAGAGATCCCAAAAGTTACTGTTTAATAATTAGGCAAAGTTATTGAATATTAGAGGAGAACATTTAGTCGTAAAAACCATAATTTAACTATTTAGTCAGTGAGTTTTGGGTATCAAATTTGTTTGCAACAGTGAAATCTCTGCAAGGCCTTTTATTTGTTTGCGTTACTTTTTACACAGTAATTTTTGGGGTTGCTTTTCTCCCAGTGAACAACAAAAACTTCTGCTGGATCAACAGAGAATTCTATGGACCAGCAGAATTTGCTGTTGTCTCAGCTCTTAAGCTCTACAACGGAACAAAACGTTCTTTAAACGTTTTAAACGTTCACAGAACGTCTATTGAACATTTACCGTTTAATAAACGTTTATAAAACGTTTTAATCTTTATGTTCCGCCGTTTCCCGTGCCCCCGGTATAGAAAATCAGAAAAAGAATATGACCTTGGTCTAATCTGACATTTTCCATCCTTCAAAACCTTCATTTGAATTCGGATCCTCGATGGTGCAAGTCCACCTTCAGCCGCGCGGACGTAAAAACGGCTTTAGGTTCCTTCGCTTCGAAGCATTACGATTAAGGGAACGCGTCGCGACACCCCTGTCGCGATGCGACTATGTATAAAATTCTTTCCGCATTTTTAACTGATTTTTATATGCTGCCGACGTTGATTTCAACATAACGATCTCACGATGCGACACAAGCGTGTTTCCGCGTATACGATACGCGCGTGTATAAAGCGAACCAATTCACGACCGAGCTATTTTCGGAACCGTTGTATTGCCACTTTTGATAATGTTTTAATAGCGTCGCGGCGCTCGCACCGATAGCTGAGACGGCGCGGTTTAGCTGTTTGTTCATTCGCGCACGACCGTTTCGAAAACAGACCGGTCGCAGTGTAAAGTAGACCTACTGTCTTTTCCCTCATTTCCCCGTCAACTCGCCGTCGTTTCCACGCGGCGCCGTCCGTCGGACACCAAGTCGCAGCGCCCTGCACTCGCAAGTTCGTTCTTGATTTCGCGCCGCCGGCGATCCCGAAATCTTAGCCGAAATTTTCGGGTCGTCGGTCGCGCACCCCGTGTCGCGAATAATTTCGAGCTTCCATGAAAGATTGACGCTTAACGAGCGACGGTCGACGAACTGGCCGACGGACTGTGCCGGAACCCGGTTGCAGGACACGAAACCCGCGAATAATTGACCGATCGAGTTTACGATTAAGTGAGTTCACGTTTGTCGACGGTGTGCAACTGTGTGCGTCTTTTATCTCTTACAGAAGATGACCTACCTTTTCCAACTAACTGATATACATATATAAATACAAGTACATATAAAGATACAATTAATGCTTTATACATACAATAAAGACACGTGTTTGTAAATTACGCATCAAGTATAAACATTACCGTCGAAGCAATCGAAAGAGCTTTCTCGTAAGAGCCGTCAGTTCCAAGATAATCGTAATTTACGTGTGCGAGAGCGGTGCATGTGTGTCTGCGAGTCGCGTGCAAGTGAGTTAGGGACTATCGCGGCAGGGAACGAGAGGCCGAGCGAGCGAGCCGAGCGAATTTTTAGCAAGCCAAGACTGACTGTGTTAACAAACCGACATAAGTTCAATTTACGGATAAGCGTTCGCTCCTCGGTGGGGTATAAATATATGTGTAATGTAAAGCGGGGTCCGAGAATGAGTTACTGGTACGTGCCACGTGTGTACGGATTGAGCAACTTTTAGTGTTCGAGCTAATTATTATCATTAGCCGTTGCATTTTGTCGTTACAGAGGGCAAAAACTGGAGACGTTCTTTTTTCCTACTCTCGGACCATCGATGGTCCAGCGGTCAATTTGTAAAGTTCGCGGATCAATTCGGTGATTTGTCCTGAATTTTTGTACCCGATCCGTTCTCGGAGGCACGAACGACGAGCGCCTACCGGTTGGCCGGTTTCACTGGTCGGCGCTTCGTCAAATCCGCGTAATTAATTTACTTTGTCCGAGTAATTAATTAATGTAACAATGCAAACTTATGCATCGCATGCATTAGCATTAGCCTTTTGGCTGTGGAAATGCTGCCAGGTGGTGCTGTCCATTACATTTACGGGATTATCGTTTCGCCACTTTCGACGTTTTTACAAATTGAATACCACGTTTGTCCAAAATTTACCGACTCTCGGAAACAAGTGTCACACGAAGTCCCCAATTTTTGTATCGACTTTGTCCTTAGACCGGTTTCAACCTTTCTAGTCCACTTGCATTCCATTGTAGTCCTAAGTTTGCGTGCGTTGTACATAATTTCGGTGACCCGAAAAGTAAGGCGACCTATCAGTTAACCGTTTGCGCGCAGATACCCATAACTGTATCTATAACCGCGTAAGTGAACACGAGGCGCGTAAACGAGCCAGCCGGCGAACGTCAGAAATCAGTCCGGCTAACTAACCAGCGAAACCGAATCGAGTGTGCGAGTGTAGTCGAAACGTAATCGAGTGCGACGTAGGAAAATTTAATCAGTTGCTAGCTAATCAAACGCCAATTTAATCGCAGCACTCAGCAACGTCGAAACAAGTGTATGTGCCCGCGAGACAGAGGGAAAGAGAGGACAATTTTGCAAAGTACCGTCTTCGTTCGACCGATGGCAGTGGTCTGTTCTTAATACTGTGGGTGTATTTTGTAGTGCTGATTGAACGGTGTTTTGTTACCATCGTTACTGCAAATGTTCTACGTCGGGAAAAATAGTGCTTCTGCAAAAAAGTAAAACAGAAATTGTCTGCCTTCCAGTTGCTTCCTACTGCTTTAAAAATTACTTTTTCAAATTGAAAGAAATAAAAAGAAATTGACGTATTTTATGGTTCAATTGATTTTATTCCTTTGCATTTCTTGCAATAAATTCTTAAAAATGGCAAGAATAGTATTCTATTTTTTTTCTTGGAAGAAGGGGAAAGGGACCAAAATTAATTACCATAAATTTCTTTGAAAAAAGATCATTGAAATCAATATTTCTCAGTGTAATATTGGGTTTCAATATACAGAATATGTGTCCCATTGTAACGTCCTGCAAATAGAAATTAATTGAAAATTAAAAACTGTATTCCTTCTTGAAAAGATTTCAATTTCATATTTGTATTCTCTAATCCATTCTAATCCATTCTATTCTGATCTATTCCAGTGATTTGCCTTTGCTTTTAATTCCAAATTTTGATTTCTTGAAAATGAATTCATTTAGCTTCAATTCCACTTTGGCATTGAAAGAGCCAATAATTTAAAAATTAATACGAAATTGAGGCGAAAATCTAATTTTTTTCTACTCAGTTCTATCAAATATTTGTCGCAGGGAATGTACAGTTTTGTAATTGATAAACGTACCCATTTTTTACTTTAAGAAGTCGACGATTCGGACGACATTTGCACGAGACAACGAGTAAAAGTGTTGAACAACCAAGATGTAGTTTCGGAAGTGTCGTGAACGAGTGTTGCGATTAAACTGCGACTTCTGTAATTGCATTAAATTAAATTGAACAATTGTATTTAGGAGTATTCGGTATTGTTGTATAGACGACAGTTGTGAGTAACCTTGCGTTGCGTTGACAGTTACATTTGTGCATTGTTTGTCAAATCGCAGATTTTATTATTGAAAATGTACCTTGGTAGTTTATTCGGAGGGTTTATACCGTTTCGCTGGGGTGTTCCCATCGTAAAACGTTTTGTTCACAGGAGGATCACGTTACTCGCCATTGGTTGACACTATTGATAGTTTTATAATTTCGTGCCGCTAATCGTGCTGCATTCTAGAGTTTAATGTTACCGAGCTCGTATATGTACCTATATATGTGGAGCATATTTCGCGTATCCATTAATTTATTGTACAAATTTTAGGAGGTTCGGATATTAACATGGTCGTCGACTGTACATTGAAATATATTTTCATTGACAAATCACGCCGATGTTTTCAATTATTTTGCACGTCGAGTCAGAGACGCAGCTACGGTTGGTCATTGTAAATACGTCAGGGCGACTACTCCAGGCCCGATTTCATTTCAAAGGACAGACGAAGTGCATTCGATTGTTTCAGTTCAACTTCCAATACGATTCGGTGTACGATCATTCTTCGTCATTGCGTGTAGAAGAAATGTTCAATGTGGGTCGAATATTTCGATTTTAACGTAGGATAATGCAGGTCATCGGGTTCACCATTTTTCTGTTGAACCCAAATGTTCATCGACGTCGTCGACCGAGAGTTTTAAGTGTACATGATGCAAACCGCTGCTTCCTATCTCGAAATCCTATTTGACGTGTTTTCACTGATAGATCAATTAACGTGATACGTGTGTTCAGCAATTGTACGAAATAAGTAAAAGAACGTGGTAAGTAACCACCAGAAAGTACAATTTCACTACCACAAACCATTGCGACCGTTTTGTTACATCGCTACGAAACTCCTGTACACGATTCCATGCGACGTCGCCTGCATTATCCAAATCTTCCCATAAACTTCTTCCACTTTGCTAATTGCCGTCTCAACCGATCAGTTCAAGTGAACGCTCGTTATATATAAATCTCTACGATGAACCGAAATTGAAAGTATTGTAAATAAACGTTGAGAACAAAGGAAAATTGAAAGTATTTTTTAAGCAGTACTGCGTTTTTGAATGCATTTATAATCCGCGCGCCAAACTGTCTCGTTCAATTTCTACCGTTTGCTATCTTTCTTCGGCACCTTCATTGTCTTTCTTGTACAAAGCTGTTAAACGTTTGCCTTGCTCTCTTAATGTCTCTCTTTCTCTCCGTATCACTGTCTATCTTTATGCAACATCCGAATCTCTTCAAACGAGCCATGTCTTTTGAATGTTCCATTGCGAGCCGCTCCTTTGGGCGGTCCTAGTTGAATTCACGTTTTCACACATATGTATGTACATTCGCGTGAGTGCGTAGAGTCGCATGCGTGTCACACTGGTGCATCGCGTTGTTTCCAGTGACCGGCGTGTCTTTGCAAGTGTCATTCCTTTGCCGAAGCAACCTGCACCCAATATCCACACCTTCTCTCTCTCCATATCCTAACAGTACAACGCAGACATCAATCGTTCTTATGTGTAGACTTGTATATCTCTCTATTTTTGTATCAAACACCGACTGTTTGGTTCTGCCGCGAACAACGTTTGCCTTTGCTTTAACGACTGCACATACAAATATTGATACACGAATCTAGACAGACGCGTTTTGTATCGCCAAGTTTACGGACGCGAAGCAGAACGTCCCCTTTTGGATACTGATTTTGCGAATTGGTTCACCAATTAATGATACTTTGTAACCCACTTTCGAACAGTTTCAATTCCGATCTCCGTTTTACGAACAGTTTTTCGAACAATTATTTTACAAACGAGGCCCGAGAGACGCTCTTCCCGAAACCATTCGTTCGACTTGTAGCTGCACGCTTCCAATGTACAGTCCACCACGCTGAACGTCTCTTTCCAATCCGCAAACGGCGGTCTCTCGGTGCCGACATTCGTCGTCGTTTGATTGCGAAAGAAGATTCCCAACATCTGCCCAGGAAGCTCTCCTCAAAGCCGGAAGTGGCTAATTATGTTGAGGAGCGAGATCGATTAGATGCTGCGGCGGGATAAGGAAACTGGGTTGTCAAATTCGGTGCGGTTGGGTTACGGTTAGATGCAGTTGTACCGGATTTTACACTAATTGAGATCTACGTGCTTTTACACAAATTCTATATTGTGTATCCAACAGAACAAAACGTTCTTCAAACGAAGAACGCAAGTCCTTCATCTTTCTTTCTTCATAAAAAAAGATGGCTGGTCTCATGAAATTTATTTGTAATTTGTGACTGTTTCGTTGGACTTCTCGTTATCCTTCATCGAGTCCATCATTAGTCTAAAGCGAATCGTTTACCAAGTTTTCCGAAATCGTTATCGAGTTGAACCGTTGTTGCATAGTCCGAATCCGCTGTCACGCAGACTGTAAATAAGCCGGATGAATCGCATGTAGCCCTTAGATGTTTTCTATGAAAAATGCGGATCGCAAATTACAAATAAATGGCTCGAAATTGCGAGGAACGCGCAAGCTGCAACGGACAAACTGGGTCCTCATCCCGCTTAGGCACTTGACGGGACGAGACATCAAAAGTTAATCGCGAACACGCGATACGTGCAACGTAGCTGCTTCGAAAGTGACGGCCACGCAAAACTGCGCTCCGCTACGTTATACTGTGCGACGAGTTGTACAAATCACGAGGAAATAATAATAATAACCAGTCAATCACCAGATAATATTCTTGTACGAGTTACACGCGACCAAAAGTACGATCAGTTTATCATCGAACAAGTCTTTGCCTTGTACAAACATGTCAGATGAGCAGTCGCAGGAAATTTCGGGCAGTCCTTTTTTCCGAAATCAAACGTGTTACTTCCATTTGGTTCGTTTCATGAATTGCAATAACATATCTAATAATATTCGACTCGGAGTTGCCTCTAACCAGATTTGAACTGACCCCATGAGAACGCTAAAATAAAAAAAAGCGTTTTCATGGGGGAAGTTTGAATTCTAACATTTGAACTCCGAGGAATGCCTTACACCAGGTTCCCCGCGAGACTTCCAGCCGATTGCTCATCTGAGATTCGTTCACGAGTACTATGAACGTTCTCTTCCCAGCCTCGCTGTATAGTTTCTCCCTACATAAAGAAAGAAACTGCAAAAGCTTCGACCCGACCTTGCCACCATCCACGGAATTGAACTCCAGCTTGCGATCCGCTTGATCTGCACCCGAAACTGCCAAACTGTCGGCCTGACGACGACCGTCAATCTTCCAGCCGACCTATCCCAAATTCTTCAATCCAACTTCATCCGCCCCAAGCCGGGCGTCATCTGCTGCTCAACGTCTCAAGATTAAGCAAACCCATCAAACTATTAAACCCCATTAAACTTGAGCGAATCATCTCTCGTTATTAAGAGGGTTCAACAGCTTCGGTGGGCTTCGCTAACTGTTTAACGAAGGCTGCCTTTCTGATTTCCACCGCAAAACAGACGCATTGTACATAAGACGAGTTTCTTTCTTCATGTAAAACGACGCACGCGTCTGCTCCACCTCTGTAACTACATATCCTTAAATGTCTACTGGATCTATCGATCACGTTTGTATTCTCACGTATACTCTTTAACTCTATAACACACTGAACTCTACGCCATATCTACGAATGAATTGTTATCCGTCAAGCGAGTGTGCAATATACATATTAAAAGGGGGAGTCATAAGAGTGAAGAATAAATTAGGGGAACCGCAAACGAATGCCGGGGGAAAGGCGTAAAAACGAGAATATAAAGGTGTGTGCGACTGGGGAGAAAAAGCACGATACTGAAATGCGCTCGCTGTCTCACTTGATACGTATGCATGTATGATACACGACGACAATTACGCGTGTAATAATAACTGTAACGCAATAGAACGGACAACAGAGGTGTTAAATACATATTATAAATATGCGCACCCTCATTAACGGTTTTATATATAAGCCGGGCCGGGGGGAGCGCCCACGCCAGCGACGCGCGTTTCGGGGAGAAGTTGCGCCGAATCCGGCAAATCGGGCGAAGGCGCTCTCCCTGCGCGCCAGGGGTATACATAAAACGCCCCTCGATATATAGTTAGATGGAACATAATATAGTACATATTATATATTTTACATTGTACAGTTAATAATATTGGATGCACAATAGAACAAAAAAAGATTATATAATTCGTGATAAATCCGAAACTATGATAGACATTTTAGTGGCAATACATGAATGAAACTGTGCCCGAGTTTCGGGTGGATGAGACACGATGGTTTCATTTATTCCATATGGCGCTGTCCCTCTGAGTTTGCATGGTGAACATTTTGCCTCGTTTTTATTTTGTCTCAATTTAACAAAAAATAAAATCATTGAAATAGAAAATGTATCCCTAGTTAATTTTATTAACGGCGTCTTGTGAAGTGTTACGTCCCAGTTTTGATTTGTCTGTATGAAAGATAAAATTATATTTTTATGTTGGTTCGATTAATTTTTCATTTTATGTATGAACATTGATAAAGTGTATTTGAGAGGAAGGTAAGTTTATTAGACAGTTTGAAAAAGCAGATAATTCGTTAAACTTTAAGGGGTTATATATACCTGCAAGATTTGAAATATGGATCG
>JABFPB010005838.1:0-12776 GCA_022817645.1 Ceratoteleas bidentatus
AAAAAAAAGAGGAAGGGTTTATATGGATGTTTTTCAAAAATTTGCATTTTTGAACGATTGTTCATTAAGTGATGATGAGTATAAAAAAGCAATCGCAAACTTGGTTCGCGCTTATTCCAATGATTTGGAATACTTTTTTTCTGAGCTGAAACAGTTCCAGTTTTATGTTACGACGAAATACGGAGATGAGCAAAATTCACATAGTCAGTTATATCAGATTTTAATGAAAGATCGAATAGCAGATGTTTTTTCCTACGTTGAAATAGCTCTTAGAATTTTCTTGACGATGATGATAACGAATTGTTCCGCAGAACGTTCGCAGTTGAAACGAATCAAGGCTGCTCAAAGAGCCACCATGCAACAGGAACGACTTGAAATGTTAAGTCTAATATGTATCGAATCTGATATTTTAGAGAAAATAGATTTCGGGTGGGTACGTCGCACCTAAACTATGTGGCACATAACTGTACATAGCTCGATTTTGATTTTGATTAGCAAGTGTTATTTGAGTTACAAATAAATTTTATTTGAATTTTAGTTACTGTATTTTTATTTGGGGGGTGGCAAAGCGGGGGGGGGCCTCGTTCACAATCGCCTAGGGCCCCGTCGAGTGTTAATCCGGCACTGCCTAGATGCTCTATGAGTGATTCTGATGTCATCGTCCCTGCGTAAGATATTACGCTTGGAAAAACTACAACTCGTTGTCATGCTCGCCTGATACCAAGACGACACGACTCAACATCGGCCTTAGCGAGGCAAGGTATGAAATATGATGAGTTACCCCACAACCGCAACGTGCCCCTGCTCAATAGGCACCCGGAGTGCAGAAGTGTATCAAAAAAATGCCGCAGCGAATACCAGCCCCTGTTCAATAGCTGCCCGACAGCCAAAAAGCAAGATAGTTGTGAACGGAAAAACAAATATTTAGGGTTTCGATTGCAACGTAGAAAAGATAGACCTACATCTTTTATATGTATTTATCTACGGGAGAGGCATCCTATGTGGAATGAAATCAATCTGGATTCAGTCTGGTTCTATATTGTTTCCAGACTATCCAGACTACATCTAGACTCTTTTTAGTCTAGATGTAGTCTGGATATTAAACAGTTAAAAAATTCCATGAGAAACAATTAGATGTATAAACAAGATCAAAGAATGTTTTCAAATCAACCAAATGGCGTAAACAAAACAAATATTGCGCATGCGCTTTAGTTGTCCTAACCGGAGAACCGCGTACAACCAAACATATGGTAGATTCAAGCAAGTAGTCTTTACAAAACATGTTTTGTTAAAATGACACATACATGTTTCTCCTGCTTCGACTGTCAACAAACACCCATCTTGCTGACTGTCATGTTTTCGCCTTCCTTCAAACAAGAATCGTTTTCGATTGGATTAACATCTTTCATCTTCATTCATATCACAGTTAAGATAATGGGTATCTCCTCGCAGAGTCGTTTTTTCCCTTTAGTTGCAAAAGATATATCTCGTTCGAAACACACAAGCGTGGGTGGGAGATGTTTTAACGTTGGCATATTGAGTTTATTGTAATGTAGGTGACAGTTCAGTAGTGATCGTGCAGGTTCGGTGCGAAATGAACAATACACGTGTATGTTTGAAACTCTAATGACAATTACGTCGCGTGAGTTGAAAAAACGGATAGCAACTGATACGGTCTGAGGTGCGAAACGACAATAAATAGAACGAAGCACTGCGGGATATAATTGAATTGTCAAATACATGTGACAAAAATGGCTTTTACGCTGAAACGAACCGGTGATGTTCTGTGCCGACTTAATTCTGAAAGGAGGTTCATTTTTGCGAAGGTTCAGAAATTTAAGGTACTGTGATTTTTTTGGTAGGAAATACTTAAAAATCGCTGGAAATTATGATGATGTATACAGAGGATGACTAGGGAAAAGTATTCGTTGGGAGATTGCATAATTATGGCATATCGGCAACTGATACGCGATATTTGTGCTGAAAGGCTGAAAATAAGTCTTCTTTTTATCGGGAAGATATATTTCAAGATTTCGCTGTAATAATATTTACATATTTGTAGCTGATTTAAGTCTGATTAGGCGTTAGAATGAAGAGTTGTAGATCATTGCAATGTTTTAAAATGTTAATTTCATTTCATTTACAATGTAAAAATCGATCGATCGTTGACGACTTTACAAGGTAAATACTGAACATACGGAATACCTTTTGATGATATTAAGAAGATTAAAAATTGTTTTATTTTGGGGGGGGGATATATAATATTACAAATAATTGTTTTTTCATTTGTATTTTTAAGTTTAATCTTTTATTTATTAATAACTTTTTCTTTTTTCTTTGATTATAAGATCTCTAGTAAAAAGAAATGTATTGAAAATATACTGGAAATCAATTGAAATTTTATTGACAATATATTTTTCTTTTTACTACGAATACTCTGAATAATAATCTTTTTTTACATTTACAATGTCCATTTATGTAACTACAACAAGTAGTTGCTCCAAAAAGACTGAAAATGTTTTGTTGTTAATACAAGTTCAGAGATTTAAGATATTAAGAATGGACTCATTAGTTTTACTACATAAATGATTTACAATTATTGTCTCATTTGGAAAAAAATGTTTAGATTCTTTCTGCGAACTTTTGTATTAAATTGGAATCAACAAATCACGATGAAAAGTTGAAGCCACCAGTCGGAAATGGAAAAATATTCTCGTCTGCGGACGTCGCTGTTTCAGACATTTCGAATTGCTCGAAATTGCTTGTTGGCGGATTCGGTCTGTGCGGAATACCGGAAAATCTGATCGATGCGATAATCAAGAAAAATTGCAAAGAATTGACCGTGGTTTCGAACAATGCCGGAGTGGATGACTTTGGGCTCGGTAAACTGCTACAAAAACGCTTAATCAAGCGAATGATTTCTTCTTATGTCGGCGAAAATGCAGTATTTGAGAAGCAATACTTAAGTGGAGAATTGGAACTTGAATTATCTCCTCAGGTATTCTTCTTTATAAATACAATTAATAAATTTGAAATATTTTGATAAAATGGTAAACATTGTTAACTGTTGAAAAATACTGTGTGTTACAACATTGTTTAATTTTATTAGTAACGTCGGAAAAAAGGGCTTTTTAAAAATACGTTTAAAATGTAAAAAGAACATTTTTATCGTTTTTGGTATTTTTGGTTTAATTTATGTGATATAATGTTGACCGTTAAAAAAATAATAAAAAATTGAATTTGTTTGTCAAAAAGTAATTTTTAAGAATAAACCATAAATAAAAAAATCAATTTTTTTATTTTTTTATTTTTCAAATATTTAAAGAAAACATTATAATGATGACACTTAAGAAAAGATTAATAAAGAACGAAATATTTTTTCGTAAACAAAAATTAAGAATAAACATTAATCCATTTTAAGGGCACGTTGGCAGAACGTATCAGAGCAGGAGGCGCAGGAATCCCGGCATTTTACACCTCAACAGCATGTGGGACGATTATAGAATCAGGAACTGTCACCATAAAGTATGACAAAAACGGAAAATCGGAAATAAACGGCGACGTGAGAAGTCGGCAGACGTTCGACGGCAGGGATTACATCTTGGAAAAAGCCATCACAGGCGATTTTGCCTTAATTAAAGCATGGAAAGCCGACAAAGCGGGAAATTTGATTTTCCGGAAATCGGCACGCAATTTCAACCAAGTCATGTGCAAAGCGGCAAAGATCTGCATTGCCGAAGTAGAAGAGATTGTGGAAATCGGCGAACTCGATCCAGATGCCGTGCACGTGCCAGGCATTTACGTCGACAGAGTAATTTTGGGCAAAAACTACGAAAAGAGGATCGAAGTAATCATTTCATTTTACAATTTTGTTCTTAAATAAATTCTATACAATTATTAAAATTATTGCATATATCCGATTTAATTATAATTAATTTTTTAAGTAAATTGCGATTTTATGAAAATTAAATTATATACAACATTTTACAAAATCACAATAATAAAATTGCAGAGATTAAGAACTATCCAATGTATAAAAACACCAAAAGCATCTGGACCTTCCAGTGAAGCGAGACAGAGAATTGTTCGAAGAGCAGCTATGGAATTTAAAGACGGAATGTACGGTGAGAATCGATAAGTTTTAATCGGTTTAAAACAAAAAGTAATCAAGATTAGTAAATTTCACATAATTGACTTATTGTGGTATTTTTTAAATTCATATTTTATATTTTATATTTTACAGTCAACTTAGGAATAGGTATTCCAGTTCTTGCTAGCAATTTTATCCCAGAAGGCGTCAAAGTGACGTTGCAATCAGAAAACGGAATTTTGGGTCTGGGTCCTTTTCCGAGTGAAGAGGAAGTCGATCCAGATTTAATTAATGCCGGAAAAGAAACAGTTACCGTTGTACCAGGAGCTTCGTATTTCGGCAGCGAAGAAAGTTTCGCTATGATTCGGGGGTAAGTATAGCCATTTGAAAACTTACTTCACTTGGCAATTATAATTTTTTTTCATTTGTGTACTTTGTCTTGTTTATTATAAATTCCAAAAAATATGCTTTTATATTTCCTATTTGTTCCTAAAAGCTTTTTTTTGTATGAAAAATTTGTTTCCCTATTTCAGTGGTCACGTTGATCTGTCGATTCTCGGTGCGATGCAAGTTTCACAAACAGGAGATTTAGCCAATTGGATGATCCCTGGAACGATGGTAAAAGGCATGGGTGGTGCCATGGACCTTGTTTCAGCAGCAGGCACGAAAGTCGTTGTTACAATGGAACACACATCCAAAAACGGGGAGCCGAAAATTGTGTCAGAATGCACTTTACCAATAACTGGTACGATTTATTTAGAAAAAACCTCAATAGACAATAATTTTAAACAAATTAAAAAAAATTATTTAATTAAAATAAAAAAAAACAATTTTTATTGAACTGTTCCTGTTCTTAGCTGATAAACATTTTTTTCATTTAGGTCCCCAATGCGTTGATTTAATAATAACAGACAAGGCAGTATTTGAAGTCACAAAAGGAAAAGGTTTGAAACTCATTGAAATTGCTCCAGATGTCAAAATAGAGGAAATCGTAGCTTCAACGAACTGTTTCTTTGCCATTGCTCACGATTTACCAGTAATGAAACAAGTTCCTATAATAAAAATATGTTAATACAATAATATGTAATTTTCAACACATTTTAAAAGCCTAGGTGAGTTATAGATACATTGAAATATTAATTTGTTTCGAAATCTAAATTGTGTTGTATGATTTGATTGATGTAAAATTGAGAATCAAATATTTTTATTATAACACAATATATATTAATAATGTATGTTTCAGAACAAGTTGTTAGGGATAAACAACAAAGATAATACAAAGAGCACTTCAAGATGAAGATGCACATCTCAGTTAATCGTAGGACATGAATGAATCTTTCAACATCTCCACACCTCGTTTGTATCCAACATTTTATCGCAGAAGAAATTATACTTCGTATCATTGAAGGGATAGTATTGTATAAAAATAAAAAGATACACTATTGTGAAATAAATATTTTATGAAATAAAAACGAATATAATCACTTGAATCCTTATCACTTTAGCAATCGATTAATGTGCTAATACATACACGTCGAAAAATATAAAACAGAAAAGGTCGAATAGATCAGTCGTAAAGTAAAAAATGATGAAAACCCAATGGACCAGGAAAAAAAAATTACAAGAGCATGTTGTTTCCTTATAATATTCTTGATCATTATTATTAATCTTATCTTTTTATATATATATCTATATACATATGCGTACATGCATACCCATATGTATATATATCTATATGTATATATATATCATTATTTAAAATCGCTTTTATTAAATCTTCGAATAAAATTCATAGATTCATAGAACAGAAAAATTCTTTTTGCGCATTATAATCGTGAAGGGTCGATCGTTTTTCGTACATCTGACTTTATCTTTAGCAGCGCTTATAACGAAACGTAAACACAGTTAAATGCAGTTTTCTCGCAGGTATTCCAAGTCTCTCAAGCTGTAAGCACGCACGGAAGATTAATATAAATAGCTGCGGTTGTTAGCACACAAATTTCGTTAATTTTCGTATCGTTCACCCGTTACTCTTCGTTCGATTGATCGACACAAGCCAGTTTCCGCTGCCACTGAGTGTCCCCTGCAGTTCTAACTTGCAACACCTTCTCATTCACCGTAGGCCACTTAGATCAAATGAAACCCAACTGAAACCCACCTTCCTGGTCAAACAACGAATTTCCTCCCGAACAATTTAGTTGCACATACCCCGTTAATCGGCAAAACAAATGAACGAATTTAGCCAAACAAAACGAAGGGCTTTCGATCCGACAATCGTGCGACTAACATTGTAACATTTTCAATCACACATCAGGTACAAAGGATGCACGGAAAATAATGTAACAGTCTCCCACAAAAGAACCTTGCCTCTCTTCCTTTTTTTGTATCGTTTCTTTAATTATTTAAAAACAAGTAAATATATATAATATATATATATAAATACATCGTAAACGTAAAATAAAGGTAGGGGACGAGTGTCGCCTTTGTTTGACAAACGACGATCCAATGATACAAAAAATCATAGCGTCACGTGAGCTTGAACCGTGAGAAAGAACGTATCAAAATTATACAATTCGTACTCCGTATATTATCATTCGATTGCATAGAATTGACGAATATCGACGACTCACGAGTATCATACTAAATATATTTCAGGCAAAGGGTAAGTCAATTATCCGTTCGCGCGTCAAATGGTCAAATCGACCACTGCGGTCTCGTTCTGCGTTTCGTCGCGCCATTGTCACTTTAGGTATCAAGCGGTTAAAGACAGTTTGCGATGCTCAACGATTGAAAACGTAAAAATGTCAACAATGCGCAATATAATTTAATCATTTGCTTAATGTATAGACATCGTGTGGTGGCAGTCTTGAATCTTGGAAAGATGCTGTGATTGTTGCTCGGCTGCTCTTGATGTTCGCACATTCGGGTCGTTTCGGGGCCGGTGATCCGCGCGTCATCTGGCGAGTATCACCGGCGAATTGTTGCTTCGCATTGCATGCTGCTCGAATCCATTCGGTTGTCCTTTCTGCTCCCACTGCCACAGCTGGAGACTGAACTCATTTATTCGTGGGTCATCTTCTTGCGTGGCAGTTTCTGGAATGAATCGAGGGTCGTTAGTGGGGGTCGAATTTTAAAGTAGTCCGGTCGTTATAAAGGAGAGACGAAATAACATTGAATTGTGTAAATTGAGGATGTACAGTCTCTTTACATATGAATTTGGCAATTTATGAAAATTTACAAAGATTGAGATTTATATAAATATGTTTAGTTTCTTGATTTGAATATTTATGGAAATAAATATTTGAATATTTATGGAAATAAATATTTGAATATTTATGGAAATAAATATTTGAATATTTATGGAAATAAATATTCAAATTATCTTGAATATTTATGGTTTATGGAAATTGTGCCACTGGAAGATTAAAGAAAAAGAATTAAGAAATGTTTAGAAATTAGACGTTATTGGTTCTATTATGGAGATAATTCGTGCGAAATGTTAATTATTTAATATCGTCAATTTAACAGATATTGTAAAGTAAAGGAAAATAAACTTGAAGTATGTTTGATATTTTGTCTCAAACATCTTAATGACACTATAATACACCATGTAATATTATTATTTGTTCAGAATGATTTAATAAGACAACTTTTTAGATAAAAATTGTATTTAGACAAAATCTTAGCGAATTAAATAAGAAAAAATTTACTTCTAAAAAGTTTTCTTTTTCGTCTGTTCACACTGAATAAATAATTCAATAATTTCACAAAGTTATCTTTGAATACATATTTATCCATGTAAAATATTGAACTTGCTTTTTATGATTACTGTTCATTGAATTATAATTTTTAATTCATTTTTAACTTCAAATGTTCCTAAAAATAATTAGTTTGAATTATTTGGAGTTCATAATGATCGAAATAAAATTAATGATCGAAATAAAATGTGTATAACCCTTTTTCTACAAAATATTTAAAAAAAAGTATCAAATTCAATCATTCGTCTGTTTAAAATGTATTACAATGTATTTTGTAGGAAATTTATTTTAAATACTTCCAACACAATGTAAATTCGTATTTTATTTTAATATCAGTTGGGAGCTCCGACATAAATCGTTCAAAAAAAACTTCCAATTTTTCTGCTATATTTTTTCTGTTATATTTTTTATGTTGTGATATAATTAAGGAACATGTTCCTTAATTATATTATTACCATTTACAGAATATTAACCTTTGATGAATAAAAATTTCAATAATTATATTTTTGTCTTCTTTCATGTAGATATAGACATAATTTAAACAATTATGAGCTGTCAATTCCATTTTCCACTTAATATATAATACACATTCTTATAAAACCTTTTTTTATAATTTAGTACCATAGACACTTTTTTAACTTGGTGTTTGAAAGCCTGATACTTTCTCTATAATTTAAAATAACTTTCAAGAAAATTATACGAAAATAATATAAACGACCGGACTTCTTTAAGGAGTGGATTACAAGAACAATTCTTTTCCAGGGCTGGGTGATTCGAAAAGACTTTCACTTTGAACGGTAGGTGGCGGTGTCGGTGATAATTATGTTTTCCATGAAATGAATCCAGGCATATCTGTCCCTGGAAGTCTAACTATTGAACGCAGTAATTGCAGTCAGGAAAACAATTACATGCTGAGAAATAACTAGGTAACTGAAAATCGGTTGCGTAACGGAGGAAAATGATTGTCTCCGCTGACAAATCTATCGTCGGACCGAAGCAAAATTATCAGCGACTAATCTAAGAGCCTAGATAGCGATTTCGAAGGTCTAGGTACTCTATCTATTTATATTTACAGGACAATTGGATTTCGTGTTACAACCAGAGAAGTGGTTTCCTTTTTCTGAAGTTGTTAAATCAAATCATTTTCCGGAAATACATTCAAATTGTTTACATAAATTGACTGCTTACAATTTATTTAATCTTTGTAAAGTGTGTTTTTACGATGTAATTGAGTTCGATTAATCGAATTTATTCTCTGGAAGTCGCAGAAATGATTCAAATCGAAATAACAATAAACTCGGGGAAAGTCAAGTCCCAAAAATGAAAACTAATCTATTTGACTGTAACTTTTTGAACTGTCCACCCAGTCTACCCAAAGAAAGGAATCAAAAGGGTGAAAGGATACGTACCCTGGTCAAGACTACCTACGCCTCAATGGACTTTTTCTTCTCCTTCTTCTTTTTCAGGAACGACGGTGTCCTGAGTCCCTTCTTCTTCTTCTTGTCCTTTTTGGATGATTCCTCGCTAACACTCACGTCCTGTGACATGGAACCCTTGACATGGAAGGTCCCAAACAAAACCATAAACCGTGTTCATGCACATGCAACATACCACCTCCTAGCATCCCTAATCTTGGATCTTTAAATGCATGCAAGTAACGCCTGGATAAGCGATAGCTTGCGCGCAGACTGCTCTATTTCGGAGCTAGACAGCCTTGCATTCGAATCAATGAGATGAGAGAAACGAGGATGCCATCACGAGGCATTCTTTGAATATTTTCTTCAGGGATTTTGTGATTTAAAATTGGTACATTATAAGTTATATAATAAAAATATTTTTATAAAATAAAAATAATATTATAAACGATTATATTATTATAGTTATAAATAATTATATAAAATATTTTCAATTCTGATTTGAAAACGTTTCGAAATTTTATGCATTGAAGTAAAAATAGGCCGATTTTGAAAATTTGATCTGATTAAATAAAAGATTCGAGTTCGTCAAGTCGAAGAAAATAAAAAAATGTCTCGTGATCAATCGTTTAACTATATCAATATGGTATCTGAACTTAAACGCAGATATTGTTGTTGTCAACGATATTGTTTAATTTTAAAATAGATGAAAACTAAAATATTTATAAAAAATATGTAGTTCAAAGTTCAAGATCTTTTCCTCTAGGAATGTGTAAATCTGTAGACAATCTGCTAGATATTCAAAGATGTTTCAAAAACTCAGAAATAAAAAAAGAAAATGTTCTCTCTGCAGCCATTCAAGTAATATATTTAAATTTATTTTTTCAAACATCAACATATGCGTTTAAATACATTATACAGTTAGTATATATTTGTTCCATATTTGAATGTTGTACAATGTAAAAAAATGTTATACACTTCCAAATTCCACTGTTTTTAATCCACTGCGTCGTAGAAAATGATGATTAACAAATTATATCGATTTACAAAAATAACGAATTATTGCAGTTCCAATGTTATCTAATCATATAACATTATCTATCGCATACAACATACTGGAAACGTACACCATTTTTTTACAGTGTTATCATGATATATGAGTTATGAGTCATGAAACTTACGATGGCAGAACATGTAATAGTAAAATTAAAAAAATTAATGTAATTAATTACAATGCCTTTTCAGGAAATATTTCACAAGAGAACGATAAGATCAATTTTACACTTACATATGCACCGTTTTAAAACAACTATGACATCTTTACTAAAAAAAAGTTAAAATAAAGTACTATTTTTGTGTGAATGTATTTGATGTCCATATTCACAGTGCAATGACGAACGTGAAAACACCCACGAATATTGTGTAACATCATACATCTTCCATAATTGTAACTTTTTTCAAATAGACTTTTTTCGCGACTTCATTCAATTGTTAAAAACTATATGCTTATGAATTTTAACTTAAACATTAATTTTTAAGTTAATTCATAAGCATACAGTTTTTTTCCATTTTAAGTTAAAATGGATTTTAATTTAAAAATTAATTTTTTAGTTAAAATCCATAAGCATATGATATTTCTCACAAAATTTTTAATTAAATATCAAATTCAAATAAGTAACAATGTGTAGCATAATTATTAATTATTATTAATATTATGCATCTTCCTATTCGTACAATTATAGAAGAGTTGTATTTAATAAACTGAAATAAAATGCCGATGATTTACCTCCTTACTACTATGCGAGAAAGTGCTGTGGTGTGCATCTGAGTGGTCACCGTTCACAGTGTTTTCTCCTGCAACAACAGAAATTATTGAATTAGTGTCGAAAAAACAACTCCATCAGTTTGAGTTAATCGTTATTTTCTGAGTGATTTGTTTAAGTGATGCAATGTAATTTTTCCAAATGATGCTGAAAACGTGAAGCTTACCTCAAATCGATTACGACGATTCTAAGTCGAGAAGAACAGTGTGCAAAAATACATTAAAACTGTGCAAAAGCGGGGACAAGCATCGTGAAAGGTGATATGTCTGAAGAGTCTTGACTTAATCTTGACTTAAAGTTACAAAAAGGTTTCATGAAATGTCCCCGATGACTCAGTTGAAACAGTAATTAAAACATTAAAACAGTAAAACGAACCATTTACTCCCAACAAAATCACACAATCACACACTAAATTCAAATAAACAAATTTATTTAAAAATACAAACTGAAACTCTCCTACAATGTAACGCATGATATGAAAGGAATTACCATCTAGTAACAATTGCATCAATGGGCGATAATTTATAAAACATGTTTTGCTCCGAATCCGCGACACATTTTCCGATTATGCAATTGCAATAAAACCGTTTCTCCAAACGAATACAATAAAATCTTTCTCGAACCGTAAAATCTAATCACCGGACAGCCCATTAAAACGCTCATCCTAAAACCATGTTTCATTTCTACCATAATTAAAACGAGGGAACTGTAAAAAACGCGAAGATCAACGAAAACTCCAACTCCGACTCATGTCATCAGATTCGTCAAATTGATCTGCGAGATCACTCGGCACAGCGAGGTCTCGTCGTAAGATGGCGTTTTCAGCAGACTTCCGTTCCCGGAACTTCCGAAACTGCAGCAAACGTTGTCCCTCGTGACCTGTTCCTCGAGTTGCAGAAACTCCCTCGTATCGTAAGACAGCGACATACAGTCCACCGAGTCGCTCCTCAGCACCTCATTGACACTCCCGCTTTCCTCGCCCGCAGCCTCCTCAGTCTCCTGATTCTCCTCCTCAACATCCTCAATGATCGGCGCCAATCGCGGCTCTTTCTGACTGTAATCTATCTCCAGATCCACCGGGACGCAGGCGCAGATCGTCTCCCCCGGGAACTCCGGACACTCGGGTTCCCCGAAGTTGACATAGGTGGCGTTGCTCTCCAGATCATCGTAGCGCAGCATCGTGTACTTCTGTTCAATCTCATCCTCAGTTCTCCGCCACATCTCGTCCAAAATCCAGACCATCTCTTTCTCCTTACTCGTATCAGACTTTGTGTCATGTTGCGCCGAACCCGAGGAAACGTCTGGTTCCGCGTCGTCCGCCGACCCGGGGGACGAGGCAAAAGTAAAGGTCTCGTCCAACCTCGTGTCGTTCGAGTTTTCATCAACTGCCGCATTCTCCTCGCAAAACGCGGACGAGTTGCTCTTCTCCGGGGAACTCTCGTGTTCCGACTTCTTCTTCTTCTTCCGCGTGACTATGTGGTGGATGACTTCCCGGACGATGGTGATCTCCTCACTGGTAACCGAGGAAGTGGAGGTGTTGAGGATCTCCTCGGCCCTGCCACAGGCAGCCAGGATCAGCTCGTCGGTGCACCTTTTCGCGGTTCTGAGCGCCTCCAGCTTCATTCTGACGAGGTTGCGGATCTCCGCGGTGGTGGCGCCCTCTCGCGAGTCGAAGGTGAGGAAGGAGAGG
>JABFPB010005839.1:0-12773 GCA_022817645.1 Ceratoteleas bidentatus
AAAATTGGTAAAAGATCTATACGCGAGTGATCGTCTATACACCCCTGAACTTCCTCTCGTCGGGCTGTTGGAGGCCCGTTTCTCTGGACCAGGCTAAAGAGGGGTGGCCGACCCCAACACTAGAAAATGATTATATGCGTTTTCACACTGAAAGTATTGCAGATTGTAAAATGAAAAACTGCTCATCATTGTTGACCGTAACCGGGAGGGGTGAGGGCGGCGGTTCTATCTCTGAAAACATTTAAAAAAAGATTATAATCTTAAATTGAAAGTCTATGAAAAATTAATTACAAAAAAAATTACCGATGAACTCGTTGCAAATCATCGGCTGGTTGCACTCCCATGAAGGTCCTGGTTGTGGTGAAGAGAAACGCGGTGAAGGCGTTTCGACTTTAATAAACATTTTTAATACAAAAAGCTGTAAATGATTTTTATTAAAAAATAAAGTAATTCGTTTACCCGTTATCTCATCTACCGCGGCTAACAAAATGTCATCTTGCCCGTCGTTTAACGCAGTCGATATTGCTATAAAATAAAAAATGTTCAACCATTCAATTTAAATTAAACGATTGTGATTTAAAAAAACTTACCCTGATGTTGTTCATGCTCCACGATTTTTGGTCTAACCAGTGGATAATTGATAGCTCCACATTCACGGAGCACATCCACCACGTGCGGTAAAACCCCAGTCGGGAAACGCCCTCGTCGCCACACGTTGACGATTAAACGTAGCAGCATGTTTTTTAAAATAACGATCAAATCGCGTACTATAAACCGACCGTTTGTTAAATCCCCGTACTCGCGACAACGCACTGACACATTCGCGGCAAAGAACGATGCTGCGGTAATGCAACTTGCATCAGTTTTCGGATGCATTCGATTACTTCTACGATTCGCGACATTTTTACGTATATTATAGTAGTTTTAACGATAAACGGTGAACTACAACTGAGCTATTCGACTAAATCTATTACAGATATGAGTTTAAAAAAGCAACGTCGTTTAAATTTTGCTTAGAATATTCGCGCGTGTCGAACGAATGCAGAGCGGCAAATTATTTTCGCTGAGTTGGTATTTAGTAAAATCCATTTTCTAAGTCGAATGTAATCATATTCCACGATTAGTCATGTTTCCATATTTTACAAAGCATGGCTATTGGTAATACTCTAAATAACGAACGTGTTTTTAATCTAGAACAAAAAGCGTAAAACGTTGCGATACTAGAAGGTTTAAACTAGAGAAGTACATAGCCGATTTAAAAAATATTGATTTTTGGCGAAATGGTGCATGATGAAATAAAAACGTTAAATTTTGACCCCGAAATTTTCCATTTGAATTTGCAATAACAAAAAAACTATAATAGATAAAAAAGATCCTATGTACTTCTCTAGAAAATTGAATTTGGAATAAGGTTGACAAAGATTCACGCAGATTGGTCTATTGGTTTACGAGTTACGAGTCCGCCCTGGTTCAAAACCATGTAGATTCAAGTTTTCCAAAATGTGAATTTGCATGGTTAGGAAATCAATGAATTGCTGGTATTCAGGGTAGTTTGTCGAACCTGCAAGTGTTTTCTCCCATTCCTTCCGCAATGGAACATTAAACTTGTGCACCATTTGGTGAATCAAAAGTGGTCCCCAACTTTCAGTTGGAAAACCGAGTTGGTTTCGGGAGTCTATAGAGACTTTCAACGTGTCCCGCATTAATCGAAGATGCGTTACTGAGTCCGCCTTGATCTCGGGCAGGGACGAGAGTTCAAATGGTTTCAGATAAGAACTCGTTTGTTCTCGTAGCGAGCACAAAGAGTCTCAATTGCGATGGTATAGTTACCAGCTGATATTGGGAGTGCAGTAAGAAGCGTGGCAGCTTCCCCTTGTAACACAGCCTTGAGATGATGCATCTTTTGTGCAGGTAATAAGGACGGATAAGTGTGAACCTACGCTTTGAATTGGTCAAAGAAATTTGGCCAGGCATCGTAGGTGCCGTCAAAGGGCGTGATATCCAAACGTGGAAGTCGTAAGTGGCTGGTTGAATCAACAGGATGCGAACTCGTTGGACTGTGATTCGTTGGAGTGGAAGTCCGAATTGAGAACTCGCGTTCGTGGTTGAAGCGCTCAGCGTCTCGGATCTTGTACAATGTGTTCATTCGTTGATGAAGAATGGCTTCGAGGGATTCGAAAGAAAAAATTATTCCCCGCCAATGATTATCAAGAAAGTATCTCATTTTTAATCTTTGTGCCGAAGTTGCTAAAGCGCAAGCATCAGCAAGCATTGTTTGCGCTGCGGTAAATTGTTGACTCGCGGTAGTCCATGTTTTCAAACTGTATCTCCTCTTAGACAAATGAACGAAAAAATCAAAGTAAAGCTATTTTCAATGTAAAAATGTCTGCTCTAAAACATAGCGTGGAGATATTTTCAAAACATACATATTTACCAAAAATAGGAACTATAACCTCAAAATTGTGCAACCCAATTTTAATTTTATTTATTCATTATTTGAGTCGCTCTATAAACTATCTTTCGCCAAAGTTTCATTCAATTCGGTAAATACCTTCTGGTACTTGAACATTGTAGTGATGCATGTCCTTAAACATGAACAATGAGTAAAGAATACAATTGAATTGGAATTAAAAAATTTTAATTATTTCTTACAGTAGATAAAAAATATTGTATGAATAGGGACTGTTATGGAATTACAATTTACGATCGAAGACCTATTTTATGAAGAAAAAGTTACATAAAATTTACGAAAAATGTGTAACGCGGTGAGACTCGGCCGGCGAGCGGAAGCACGGCCGGGCGTCACCGGTACTTGGCCGGGATTGCCTATTCGAGCGCCAGGCCTTTTTTTCCAAAAACGGCCAAAAGATGGACGGGATACAAAATCGTTAATTTTTCTGTTCGTAATCGGGCCGGTTTCCTGGGGGATCGAGCTGCCCAGAGACAGCCGGACTCTGTCACCTGGTGATTGTAAACTCGCTGAACAAGAAGAGAGATACATCGGGAACAAACGCAGTGAAAATCGAGTAATCTGGTAAAAATCTGTTTATTTACTGAATTACTTATGAACTAACTTAATCAGCTACCGGGATTACAAGTAAGAACGCATGGTTTAATCGGCGGTGATTTTATAGGTTACTCGAAACTCGCGGGTTCCGTTGGGCCCGCGTGGCCGGCAAACAAACGCGGAGAACAATGGCGCGGCGCGAAGAACAATGGGGCTGCGCAGAGGGAGAGAGAGACTTCGGGTAATCAGTCGAAACTGGAACAAAGGCGCGATCGCGGCGTCTCATAAGCGGCGCCGCGTGCGCGCGCCCACTCGCGCCGTCGGATTTCCGCTGTTGCTAAGTCGGCCGCGGCTACTTCCGGAATTACTAGCGCTGGCGGGAAACGGCTGGCGCTCAATTGGCGGTTTATTGGCAATAACCTTCACAAACTATAGCATTGTTATGAAAATGCATATACCTACAACCCCTTTAGAAATCCGTCGATACCCTATTCGTTCTCCCACATCCCCGATGTATCCACACCCCGTCCAATCCGGACCATCCCACGTCCGACCCACAACCCCCCCCGCCCTCGATTCAATAAAAAAAGAGTAAATAAAACAGGACTGTAAAATAGGACGTCAAAAGTGAAGGAAAAGATACGTGTAGATGAAAGTAAATCATTTTATTCTATAAACTGTAACGTTGTCGTTGTTGTTGGTGGCTGACTAATCAACAAATTCAACCATAAGTCCATCGACAAATCCCTACGCCATGTTAACGAGTCTGTCGGGTGCGAACCGAGACGGGATTCGAGAACGAGTTATTACCGCCAAAGAAACTACCGAAATACCAAACAACATTATTCCAAAATTCCAAATTACCGAAAACATCCAAAATATCGAACTACCGAAATCCCAAAATTCCAAACAACCAAAATCTCCAAAATGGTCCCCAGATTTTACGGTAGCAAAAACAACAAAAATCTACAAAATCTCGCGAGTCACGTCCTCGGCGGGAACACCGAGTTCAACCCTTACGCATGTTCCGGGACGAGACTGTATTCGCGCCGCTATCGTTAGGCAACACATAGAATTACCGATAAAAAACATCGCAATGTCGGAACGCGATTCCGAACATCTCGAGTCCAAATCCAAGATTCCCGCTACACGAGACGAAATCAACCCAAACTCCCGTTTCCGGAAACCTCCATGTCAAGATCACAAGAAAACTACAACTTTCCAAAATTCCATTTTAAAATTTCCAAAATCGATTTTTCTCCATTTTAATCAATTGGCCGAAAGGCCTAAAGTGTCCTGATTCACACTCGTATCAAACTTACTGAACTAATTTCGCCCCTCCTGGCAAATAAAAATTATTTCCGCCATTTTAGCTTTTCAAATTCCGAAATATTTAATCACGCACTAAGCGCACAGTTAACGAACATTTCTACAACTTTACAAGAAAGGAACTATCGACAAAAGATCACTCTTCTCATACCGCTACCGCTTACGGACTTTGGAGCCAGGTACGGAAACTGGAGCTCGTGTTGGAAGATGGTCCTGGTGTTCGGCGATTTTCGTATCCGCTCCGTGTGGTAGCTCGTGACCTTCTCCTGACCGAATTCTCGAAATTCGCTCCCCTACCGACATTGCCGACTCTCCCCTCCACATCTCGTTTTCCTTCCGCCGATCCTCGTTGATTCGCAGTGGTGGGGCCGCGTGACACCAGCGCTCTATCGTAGAGTGTTCTCCCTCCAGTCCACTTCCTGGTAGCGGGAGAATTTGAATTTCCTTGTCCATAACTCGAGTCCCGTGTGCGGTAGCTGAATGGCCTGTTCCGCCCCAACATGCGGATGAAGATGAGGTGCGCCGTTGATCTCGGCCGCTACCGCCACCGGCGCTCTAAGTCCGCAGCACGGGAGTTTGTCCTCGCCGGCCCATTTCCCAGCGGGGCGACGCTTGCCGGAACAGAGACGAGGAGAGACGGGTTGGCCCTAGTAGTCTCCACCCGGGCTAGCGGAGTGGCAGCAGGCCCGACTAGCTGGTGCCCGGGAGAGGAGGCCGAACCCTGGATGGTGGAGGTGGTTGGATTGATGGCTGACTAACCGGCTGACTGCAGGTCCCCTAGCGAAGTGGATGGTGGAGGGCCCCTGGGCTATCTTCCAAGGACCGAGGATGGCTTCCATACTGGCGAGAGTGTCGGATTGAGTCGGGCTAGTCGGGGGTGTGTGGGGCCGATGCCGACAGGTGCCCCGATGACGTCCCCCGATGGAGCTCCAACTTGTTCCTCCATACCTGGTCCTCTGCCGTTCTCCCGTACAAACCTACAATCTTGCACACACTCAATAAGTCATTGTTCGGGACTCCAGAATATTGTCAACAAAAAGTTACTGCTCAATAGCAAAACCAAATTCTATCGCAAAACGAAAACAACTTCCCGCAAAAGGAAAACTTATCGCAGAATAAAATTCATCGAAAAACAAAATTAGATTCGCGCCAAAGTAAAATCGACACACTCTCAGTCACTTGAGATCGATAAACTCCTTTTTACCATTACGCAACAGTAAAGATTCTTACTGTCGCAAAACTAACAAAATAAATCCCGCAACTCTAATTCGCCAAATTCACAACGCAAGAAAAACAATACCGGATAAAATCAATTCCATTCCAAAATATTCTAAACAGACTGTATCGCAATTATCAGAGAAAACAAAGAAACAACAGACTTTACGTTTCGCAAGCCAATTCTACGTGGTAACTACATGTCGGCATAATACCGTCTCTTTTCCTTCCGTTCATCTAGCATAACCCATTCCAGAGAAGGTCTTGGTGTATCACTTACCAGAACCATCATCATTCCGAGCTCCGCTATCTGGTGTCTACTGCCCTTCTACCGAAAATCATACCGAAAGCGTAACGGAAATCTGTTGATATCGAACCTAGAGCTTAGTTTTCCCGCGAAAATATCGTTCCCGCAAAATAAATTCTAAGATGGTTTGGTATCGAGTCGTCGTCGGTGACACAAGTGGTACCGTCACACCATCCCCCTCAAAGTATCCCAACGGGATGGATAGGGAGACTAGGATCCGATACAATGAAAGAGATTAATTAGCGAGGGATAACTATATGCTCAGCGAGAGTAAAAAAGGTGAAGAAAGAAAAAAATCATCTGATAGAACCTAATTTAAACGCGTGACTTACCGGAACGAGAATAACGCGACAAAATATTATTTCTTATCGAAACCAAAATTAAACAAGAGTTATCTCCTCTACGGTTGGAGAGAGATCGTTCGTTTCGCGCTAGGATGATGTTTCCAACGGCAAACTTAGAAGGACGGCGACGAAGATTAGAATGATGGGCGTCGCATCGTCGATATTACTAACAATAAATTTTAGTAATTCTTTGAGGTGTCACACTCGTTCCGTCCACGGGACGTTATTGTCTACCTTGTCGGGATTGTCTACCTTGTCGGGATTGTCCAACTTGTCGGGATTGTCTAACTTGTCGGAATTGTCTAACTTGTCCAGATTGTCTAACTTGTCGGGATTATCTAAGCTGCCGTCTTGATAACGACTCGAAAATGTTCCGCCATCACGGGATCACGGCCAAAATTTAGGAATGCGGTGGATGTCTCTAAACGGTTATTTGACAGGAGGGTGGCCGCGAACATCGATGCGATGTTCGATAGCGGGAGTTGGGTCGGAATGGGTGCTACCTTTTTCTTTAGCAATTGGTCTAATTGTTGTTGTCCAACCCTACAGGAATTTCACTCAGAAGGATTATATCCGGATTGAAAATCTGGACAGCACCGTCATGGGCTAATCTATGGGCCATCTTGTTTCCTAAAATTCATCGCGTGTCCTTTAATTGGCTCTACCTTTACCCCTGCAAACTTTTGACACTTCCCACAGCCGTTCCCAATCCCAGATCGTGAAAATCACGACCTTCACGTTGGCCTTCCACTATTCGCTTTCCTCCCAACGTGACCTACGAGAAGTATATTAAAAGAAATCCGCCACATATTTTAAATCGGTAAAATTGCGGATTTTCCCGATATCGCACCTCTTGGTTTGTTCTGTGGCCCGAATGGCTACGTTAATTTCGGCTCGATTGTTAATCTGTTTCCAATCAGAGGACTCGCGATGTCAGTGGGATGAAGCTCGATTTCTGCAACGAAAGCAACAGCCGTATGTCCCGTGTGCACCATCTTTTTCACAAAACGCTATTTCACGGCACTTTATTTCACAACCTTTATTTCACAACTGACTTTATTTCACAGGTATTGTAATTCACATAAATAAATTACACAAGGCAGTAATAACACATGTTTTAAGTATGGTTTATTTATATAGACAGAAAGAAACAGAAGACATGCAGAATAAATAACGTAACGAAATGTAGAATAAATAACGTAACGAAAAGACAATAAATATTATATAAGTAAAAAAATTCAATAAATTAGAAGTCGAAGCTATGTATGCACAGTGACATTGGACGCCAATCCGCGGAGATACTCTATAACATGCGTCCTATCGTATTTGGCAACTAAAGAGCTAATACGTTCGTCGTGACAGCGATATTTGCGGCGCTTCGACGGTGGTTCTTCTCCAGAAAGGATTTGGACGAGTTTTACTTGAGCTAATCTCTGTTCATCTTTCAAACGATTTATAAAGTGAAAGATGTTCAAATGCGATGCGTGTACGCGCCTGGAAAACGCACTGTGCCATGACTCGCAAATGTTATTCGTACGCAAATGTTATTATTCAACACGGAATCATAATGATTCCAAATCGCGATATCATCTGATAACCACGTCGAATCAAAATAAACGCATACATTTTTCACATTGTCGGTTTCAGTTTTATAATAGGAGGTACGTTTTAGCTTTTTAAATGCGTATTGAATATCTGGAATTGGCACAAAGCTCATCGCGATCAACATTTTGACAAATTCCTTATATTTCTCGTCTGTCGCATATTTTTCTCGGTGCCCTTCAGATATGACGTGTCTATAAATGGCTTGCCCAAAATGAAATAAGCAACCTTTGATTTCGATATTTGCAAAAGTATGTTCGAACGCATTTATAGCAGCTTTTTCGAAGTCGACATACATTCTTTTAACGTTGTATCGTTTCAGTTGTTGTTTTAAATGAAGGAATACGTCTGAATATGTTTTTTCTGTCTTATCACAAAGAAGAATGTAAACCAAAGGTATAGTTAAATTATCACGTATGCCGTGAATAGTGTATAGTTGCTTAAATAAACGAGGTACCGTGTCGATTGTACCGTCCGCAAACCAGATCTCGCACTTCAATAAAAATTTCAAATTGTCTTTGCTTGTATAGATCAAAACACGCTTGTTGTTCATAAATCCATCAAAATTGAGGAATGGTTTATTATCGTGTGTTACACGATAAACATCTGGAAGTTCTAGTTTACGCGCAGTTTTGGGTAAAGGCGGAGTCGGATTTTTCGATTCACGAATATTACGCACCATTCGTTGCATCGAACGTGAAGATGGTAATTGGCGCGTTGTTTGGTCCGATACATGAGAATAGTATTTTGCGATAATGTTGGACGCGGTCTCCGTTGTTTTGACAGCTTCTTTTTTAATTTTTGCGACAACTTTTCTGGCGTTCATTTCGGATGCGCATGGCGGATGGTTGTGTTGCGCATCTTTTAATATAATACCTATACAATAATAAACATTAGAAAAAAAGATATTCAAGTTAATAACAAAAAATCTGTATCGTTATAATTATATTATAAATTCTTAGATAAGTACTTTAACCAATAATGCCAACAGGAACATATGATAAACATACCTGTCTTTTTATCTGTGTTAGTGTGAATGATAGCACCGCAATGAAATAGTGCATATCCAGTGCATCGCCAATGCACTTTTGACTTGGTCATTCTATGTTTTGACAAGGTGTAATTGTCATGCACAAGTAGTTTATGGCCACTTTTTTTGCCGGTAATAAAATTTAGAACCATTATGGCGATGCTATTACTCAGGATTACAGAATGAAACTGACTCCGACGAAATTCAGAAACGGAGATAAGACATCAAAATAAACACACGTATTGTGATAAATGTGTAATATATGCTTAAAAAAGCAGTATGCACATCCCGAAAAAGGAATGTAATATAAGTACTCAAATAATGCATCATTTTTTATGTACTTATATTAATCGTGTAAAATGGTTAATAATAATTAATATATGAATAATACATACAAATAATAATTAATATCGTAAAATAGGAGGCTTTTTTAGTTGAGAGGATATAATAACCAAACTGAGTTAGTTTTGTTATGTAAAACGGTTAATAATAATTAATATATGAATAATACATACAAATAATAATTAATATCGTAAAATAGGAGGCTTTAGAGAAAGAAATAACATTCTTTTCGCTGAAACTAGAAACTTACTTAGTTTTGTTATTCTAGATAAAGCTAAATTTAGTTTTGCGAAGCAAAACCACATTGCTTCACATCGTTCACATTCGTTCACATCGGGATAATGTGGAAATGATGCAATAACACAAGTTGTATTCACATAACAAAATAGTGTGAAATAAAAACACGTGAAATAATGTCTGTGAAATGAAGTGCCGTGAAATTCGAAATGTGAAATAGAGTCCTGTGAAATAATGTGCGTGTGAAATAAAGTGCCGTGAAATAGCGTTTTGTGAAAAAGATGTATGAACCCTTACAGTTAACTGAATTTCATAATCATGTTTAGTCACCTGTAAATTCTGAGATTACCTAGGAAGCCTTGAATAAAAAGGCGACGACAACCTGCGCGCAACGTAGCGTGCAGTGCGTGACGAAAATGAATGCCATTTCTTTTGTGACAAGAATAATGCTTACTGAAACTTTCTTTTCGATTATATCTCAAATCTGCAGACGTCGACGAGTGGGAATTCTTGAAAATAATTTTTTTTTATTTTTTCAATAATCTTGGTGGTTAATACAATTATTTGTATTAACATTTTAATCATGTAAATACATTGATTAGTGTTTGTGGAAATTATAAAAAATGCATACAAATATAAAAACGTGAAATGTTTCTAAAAAATTTTAAATTATAGATGAATTCTGTTTTTAATATATTTATTTGCCTTTGAATAACCGAGTTACACTTCACTTTTGGCTCTACATCCTAACAAAAGTCGTTCTTCCCACACTGGGTAACGCAATTGTACGTGATATAAATCAGTACATTAATTTACATGACACAATTAAAACTATGGAATGCATCGCACTAGAATTGCACAGCCGAATATTGCACAAAGTGAAAGCATCAACTGAAAAAACATAAAGATGGTATTTATGCCTCTTAATAAAAACTTGATCATTGAACAAATATCGTTTAACTGTAAATAAACGAATTGTAACAGTTTCACATTTATTTGCGTAATTTTTAAGATCATCTTAAGGCGATATATCAAAGCGGGCTTATTTTCAAAAACTCCTTTAGTATCTCAGTCAAAATTACACCGTTTGAAAAACGGTAATTTCAGCTGAGGAACTTGGAACATTTTTTTCATAAATAGTCCACTTTCACATACATCTCTTTAACTTTTACAAATTTGTGCGGAATAATATTCTTAATTAATGATCATACGGCAGATAAGAATAACCATACTGAAGAATTCATGATGGATTTATAAATACAACATTTAAATACAAAGCGTCTATTCGATGTGTAATGAATTTTAATCATTCTTTAATTCTTTAAAGATTAAAAAAGCAATGAAAAATTTATTTACCAAACATTTCACGATGAAAGTTGTACCAAATTTTGTGTGTGGATAATTATAATTCCTGATTATATTATATAAAATTAATAAAATGATTTTCTCCGTGTAAGTAGTTTGTAATTTTCATTCTTCTCACATTTGATTATACAATGACCTATCATTATGTTTTACACTGATCCACCAAAATCGTCGATTGTGCAACATAAATATCTTAAAACATTTATAACTGAATGCAACAAATATACACAACCTAATATAACGTTTTCAATAAATAGTTATTTCCTAATAATACCGTTAATAATGGAACCGTCTAAACAAGATGTTTGAAATGTACCTTTCGTCTAGTTGTACAATTTCAGAATTGTGTGTCTTGAAAACAAATGTATTGGGATTCCCAGAATATCGTGCAAACCTAGCAGATATTCGTGAAACTACGAAAAATGGCGGATGTAAAGCTGTTCGACATTAATTATTTTCATAAAAAACTCTTTGTACTTAATTCTCAATCTCAAAACGTTTTTTTTTTTGGAAATTTATTGTATTTTTGAACAATTTATCGTTTGAAATGAGAATTTGCTTTATGTCCGCCATTTGTTGTGTTTACAGCGCCACCAATGAATAATGGGAGTCCCAATGCCTTTAAAAGGAAAAGAAATCCCGTTTCGTTTTGAATTGTCTGAAGCTTTATAACACGACGGTTCAACTTAGCACCAAAATGCAATAACCGAAATCTTATACACCAAAATGTCCTGCTGCCCTTTTACAGTTGGTAGCAATCCTGCCTCGTTTTTTGTGAATATATATTTCACATTCCCAATGACAATTTTCCACGAAACGAAAATCCATGCACTTGTTTTTCAAGTAAATGAAACGTCCCAAAATGCTTCTAAAAACTGGAAAGAGTCTGCGAGTCTAAAAAAATCTTTACAAAATACCAAAAACGCTTTTCATTGGTAAACATTTTTTTTAACTTTCCAGACATTTCGTTCTCCAAAAGCCATTGGAATCGAGTACTTTTGAGTACTCATACTCTTTTGAGATATCTCCTTCGGTGTATCGCTTTGGAAATTGGTCTGTCGATGAATGGGATTACCACAAAGGCGAGTGATAAAATTTGAGGTCGAGGTGTGCCGGCTGATTTCCGACTTCTTGAGCGCAAGATGGCGACGGTTTCGCACTATGCTTTTCCACGCCGTCTGGTTCTGAAACTTCTGGCGGACTCTCTTGAGTTTTGACCAGAATTTCAAGATTGGGTTCGGGCTCGAGTTCGGGTTCAGGCTCAGGTTCTGGTTCTTCGTCGGGTGCTGATGGAACAGGTGTAGATGGCGGTTGTGATTCGATTTCCTCTTTCTTTCGACCTTCTTCTGAGTTGATACTCAGGGAACGAGGTCGCTCAGCTCTCGATGACGAGGAAACTGAAGAACGACTTCTAGACAATTTGTAGAAACAATTGTTATTTTGCGAAATGGGTGAGGTTGCGTTTATTGCGTTGATAAAACCACGAGAAAACAATATATTTTTTCTTTCTTTATTTATTTGTCCATTTGTGAGTATTTAAGTTGAGAATTATGGTCAAAAACGTAATTTTGAAGTCTGATTTGTTTGAAATGATAATATTTACTTACTTTGCTGTTTATATTTAACTCATTTTCTCACAGGTTTTTAAAATCGGTTCAAATGGTCTAGTGTAAGAAAGACAGTAGTCACGAAGTACAAAAGACATACTTTAAACATATACGCAATGTAAAAAAAATGCATTTTTTGTCATGCAAATAAAAAAAAATTACCGTGCATACAAAAGACAAATACATGTACCACATGTAATATTAAGATTTTCTTTTAATTTAAAATATATCAAATATAAACAAATTCAGCGCAATCTTCACAGAATACAACTAACACAAATATTCCCAGCAAAAAATAATGAATAGAAAATAATACAAAAGAATTGAAAAATATAAATTGAATTCCTTTTGGGAAAGATTCGGCATTCATATTTTTATTTTCAATTCT
>JABFPB010005840.1:0-12773 GCA_022817645.1 Ceratoteleas bidentatus
TTGAATTTCGAAGCTACATTTTCAGCCGGAATGAAGCTTCATAATCTAAATATTTTAATACATAAATGGTAAACTGCAGTTTTTTTAACATCAAAATAAAACTTAGGTCTTAAACTATTATTAAAGTTTTTCATGAACATGGTAAATTGTTTAGATATAAAACTTTCAAGTTCTTCTTGCTAATATTGTGTTAACCCATATACGTCAGTACATTTGAGTGCAACTTTAATAATTGTTTTCTCGGTTCATACGTGGTGAAATGCCATTTTTCGGGTGTTAATCGAAAGAGCAATATTAAATCAACCAAATTATATATTTAATAATTCTTAAATTGTTAGGTTTGGGTGACTTTCTACCTTAATTTCATTTCGGTTAATTTTATTTCAGTTAATTTCATTTTTCTCATTTTTATTCATTTTGTTTTTGTTGTTTTATTTGATTTTATTTTAAGTCACTTAATTTCTTTTTATTTCATTTTATTCCATCTCATGATTCCTCATTTCGTTTGATTCATTGTGCACAGTGAAAAAGCATAATATACGAGGGAATCACATGGTTCCCTCATATACATGCTCTTAATCTTTTATATTCATAATATTTATATATTATGCCTCGTTACCTCTCTTGTTCCTATTCACTCTTATCGCTTTTGATTCCCTCTCATTATGTCCCATTCCATTAATTTTAATTCATTTTCTTTCAATTGAATAATAAATATAAACAAGCATTTTTGCCATTTGTTGGTTCTTCGTGAAATTTTTGAATTTTAATGATTTATGTAAATAATGCCACGTTTTATAGTCGATTTTGATGTTTCTGTTCGCATTGAATTTTGCGAAATCGTTTTTCAAGTGTTATATAAACAAAAATGTAAAAACCTTACATTTTAGACAATTTAGCAATCTTGATTTTTATTAAATTCACTTTATATTCTACAACTATATCAGTATTCTATGGAAATGGGACAATTTTATCGAAGTTTAAACTTCAAAATTTGTTTTTATTAAAACAAATTTTATTTGGAATAAGGTTACATTTTAGAATAAATTAGGCTTGTTTGTTAAAAAAAATATACATTTTTTTAAAGGTGATTTTATTGTAATCTGGCAGTGACGCCAGTTCGGGCCACGTTTCTGCAGTCGGAGTTCCTACATGTCTTCCTAAGTGTCCGGTCAATTGGAACACCTGTGGCAAAGTTAGGTCGGAATCTGCGGCCAAAGTTTGCAGGCTTTTTAACGGATTGTACATTTTGATTAATCTTCTCAAGGCGAGAGATGCATCCGTAGGGAGAGATTCCAGCAATTCCGAAGGTTCTATTAGTAGAAGCAAACCGTGGTACGGCCTCAGTTTGTTAAGGCATCTGAAAAGTAAAGTTTTAAAGACATTTATAGAATTTTGTAAAGATGCGAGGAAATTAATGAAGGAAAACTGGAAGAGCATCTTGGGATAAACCTGTTGATTATGTCGGCATCCATTATAAAGCCTTTCTGGTGTGTCTGCTGGACCTTTTGAGGCAAGCAGAAGCTCACTTGAATCCACTTGTTGATCATTATGTTGATCATACCCGTAGTACAGAGATTGTTGAAGATCGATTTCAAATCTCGCGCCAAAAGGCTTCTTTGTAATATTAATTCGTATGGGGACTCATCTCCCTCACTTCCTCCTTCAGATCTATTGAAAAAAGCTTTGATTAGATTATATTAATTTTAATTTAATTTTTATTTATTATATATTTTATGTGATATATTTCTTTTATGGATTTATAAAAATATCAAAGAAAAAAAATGTGTTGAAAAGTTTCACCTGGTAGCAACTTCATCATGCGTAGAAACCATAACTTTGATTTCCTCAGATAAAAATCCACATCTTTTTTCCTCATGTCGCAATACCAATTCTATAACCACGTTGTTAACTTTGACTTCAAATTTGAATTCACATAACTCAGGCTTGACTGCAAATAAGTTTGACAGAACGTCGTCACACAGACCTGTCAAGTTTCCATTTGTTACATGGGATGTGGGAATTGGGTTACACTGAAAAAGTAAAAAAAAAAGATATCAGTAAAAGTGAAATTGTTAAAAATATGTAGAACTGATTTCAAAACTCTATGGAATGAATATGAACAAAATGTAATGTTAAAAGTATCAATAAAGGCATATAAATTTCAATCATTTTTATAAAAAGTCATTAAATCTAAAATTATCTGACTTATGCCAAATTCAGTCAGAATCAATAAATAGGGCTGTTGTATTTAAAATGTATTTAATTCAATGATTTGAATGATGATAAAATAAAAGAAAACAATGATTGCCACTAATTAATAAATCAATATTGTTTGAAAACTAACAATCACCTGCAACGAATCCTCCGCAATAATCAAAGAATAAGGATTCTTTCTCTTTGTGCATTGCCTCGAATCCCTTTGATGGGTCGTTGTATGGGGATACCGAAACAGCAGTCTGTCACCTTTGCTGTCACTTTTGACCAGAATTATGCTCAAAGGATTGATTTCCATTGCGAATTGCTCGAGATTCGAACGAAATCCTAATTCACTTCCGGCCAATCGATACTCGCCGCCCCCTACAATCCCATTCTGCAATTCCGAGACATTTCGCGTAAAAACAAACGTCAGTTACTCGAAACAAGCTCCTCCCTTTTCCTCGCGAAATTACCTGCTCCTCGTTGTTTTGCACGAATGGCGTGAAGTGAGGTTAGGTCACGCAATTCAGGCCACGAAAACATTCGTGACAAGCGCGATTTTGAGGTGAATCGCGGCCGCTTTTGTCGCAAACATCTTCTTCCCGGCGATCATCTGATTCGGATTTTTGAGGTTAACAGTCGGAACGAAAAGTGTCCGCTTTGTTTGTTCGGCTCACCACTCATATTACGTGCGCAAACTGTCAGCCGAGTTCACTTGTCAAACAGGTAAGGTTCGTCACGTGACTCAGATGATAATGATGTTTTTGGATTGTTTTCGATAGTTTGATTGACGTCATTTTTTGTTAGTGTTAGGAGGATAAATAAATATCTTTCAATGAAAAGAAATAAATGAAAGGAAAGTAAATATCTTTCAATGAAACAAATAATAATAATTATTATTATTGTTTTATTAAAAAAAATTATAATAATATTATGTGTATGTTTGACTAATAATATATTATTAGCCAGACATATGACATTTCTGTAATATTAAAATACAATTTTTGAATGTTAGAAATATTACATTTTTTTAGAAATATTTCTATAATATTTAAAAAATGTTATTTGCTGATGGGGATTTAGAAGAAAAATATAAGTCAACTTGCTATTTTTGATGAATTTTTTATTAAAAAAACATAAACCAAACATTGTTAAAATTAAAGTCTGATGTTTTGATTGAACTAAATCTTATTTCAAATTAAGCAAATTCTTGAACATCGTTGTAATTCTGCAATTAGCATCAATTTCCTTAGGTTTCAACAGTTCCCGATGATTTGGCTTTGGTTTTGCCAACTCTGATTTTTCACAGGGAAACGGTGTCATGTAAAAGTATTCGTGGGCTAAAGCCTGTGGAATGATTATGTAAATAAATAAACAATTTTACTCGATTTGGAGAAAAGTTTGAGTTACCCAAAATGTCACCTCTTGAGCAGTTAAACGCTTGGAAGAATTGTACAAAAGGATGCATTTGATTAGGTTGATTGCTGCTGATGGTTGGTCTGGAATTATGGTTTCCCATATGACACCTTTGTTGTATGGAAAGGTGATTTTATTGTAATCTGGCAGTGACGCCAGTTCGGGCCACGTTTCTGCAGTCGGAGTTCCCAAATGTCTTAGAACTATGGCTAATTGTTCTATATCACTTTCTCCCTGCCAAATTAATTGATTTTTATGTTTAATTATTTAATTTTATATAATTCGATCTTTGATTCTTGCAGCTGAGAATTAATTCAAATTAAAAAGTTTCTCTAATTATAAAATTAATGTGATAACAATTTAGAAAAAAATGTATAAATTGAATAAAATTGGCATCAATAGCAAGAAATTAGTATTTTTCCAAAATTTAACTGTTAAGTAATTGTGCTTTGTATTAGGTTGACAATTTGATCCAATTTACTGTTATTTTAATTTACAATTTAATACAATTATTTAGAACCATTTTTGCTGCTTTTTTTGCTGATTTTTTAACTGCATTCTCATTAATCCATCTTACGATTAGAATGTTTAATTTGAATTGATTCTTAATTAATTTTTTAATTCAAAAAGTAAAAAATTACAGTTTTTACTGTCATTGATTAAATACAAGTTTGTTGTATTCAATTATTACAACATTATTTTCATTACTTAGACAATGAATGAAAATTACTGGAAAAAGAGGCGAGTGATTCAGAATCTCTCCGATGATGCAGCCAACCGACCACATATCGACAGACTCATTATACAATCTGGCGCCGTAAAGTAATTCAGGGGCCCGGTACCATCTGGTCGCCACCTGGTGGGAGTATGGTTTACTGGTACCTTCCCACATAAGTCGGCTTAGCCCGAAATCCGCGATTACCAGCTCACCTTCTGAGTTGATTAACAGGTTTGCCGGTTTCAAATCCTGCAAAATAATATGTGATGTAAATAAATGCATTAGTTAAAACCAGGTATGCAAAATGTATTAGAACTGTTTTTGGAAAAAAATACGTGCTTTAATATTTGCGAAAATAAAACGAGTTTTACTTTCGTGTAATTATTAAAATTTATTCTGTGGAATAAATGCAATATAATTATAACTTCAATTAATTAAAATATTGTTATAATTTCATTACAATTTCAAAATATTTACATCAATTGTTTGAAGTTTTTTTAAATAAGCATTTATTCATTTTATAAATGCTTCAGAACAAAAGGTATTAATTTAATTTAAGATTAAATTTGCAAATATTACAACTCATGTGAAACAAAAATTCAATGTTGATACATTTTGCCTTCCTGTTTATAACTAATGATTGTTCTTTTTAGATGGGAAAATTTTTGAAACGGTACTCTGTGCATTATCTTTTTGGAGTGCATGTAAGCGACACCTTCCAACAACATTTTCATGTAAGCCTTCTTTTGAGAAATTTTCAGTGGATTTTCAGCATCACGAAGTAACTCGGAAAGTCCAGATGGCATGTATTCAAACACCATGATGAAGTCAAAACCAACGGGAAATGCATCCAGCAGTTCAATTATCTAAAGAAAATCATACTTTAACATCATTTTAGTATTCAAGTTTTTTGTTATTGTCATTATGCAATATTTACTCATGGTAAGAATAAGTGTACTGATAGAGTTCAATATCAAAATAGATATCACATATTTAAACAATACATTAATTTCTTATTAAATCCTATTAAAGTTCTCACTAGAACTAACAGAGTTGAATTAGAAATTTGTCCATGCTAATTATTATCCATTAAATATGATTTAATTGTTTGCAAAGTTAGTCATTTTTCCTATTAGAGAATTCGTTATTATAGTCCAATTGTAATCAATAGTGGTAATTCCTACTAAAATAATAGGACTATTAATTCTCATTTTTAATTACAATTATTAGTGAAATAAGCAAATCAACGATTCTTGCCTAGTCATTAATCAATCCGAATAAGCTTTATTAAGTAAAAAATGGTAAAAGTTGAATTAAATCCCATTACAATTACTAATCAGACTGAATCGATGATTTTAATGAGGGAATGCAATCAAATTGACAATTCCTTGAAACCAGTAAATATCATTATGTAAACTAAGGTGAATACTTTTAATTTCTCAGCATATTCGCATGAAAAATGCAGCCTGCCAATTGATCCTATTACTCTTTCATACCCAAATCGATTCCTCAGACTTACATACGGATGCTTTAGTTGTTGCAAAACTTTGACTTCTCTTATCATTGAAATGGGTATGCCATCTTCAACTCGCTTCAGGAACACTTTCTTCAGAGCAACCTCGCGGTTGTTGCTTAAAATATCTCGGGCTTTCAGCACCAGGCCATGCGCCCCTTCGCCAACAGGTCCAATTACTTTATATCTCTCCATTCTGGTATTATTCTATTAAATTCCCTCTTCGAACAGGCAGTAATAAATTAAATGATTGTTTAACAACAGGGAAACTGACATTTTTGAACCCAGAAATAACCACTCTTGTGCGATGTAGAAAAAGGACTGATGGTATCTAAGTGGGTATGGACGTTTCACCTGAACAGGTGCGTTCTGCACAGTAGGGGTCATACAATCAATATTTTGTATAGTTGGTAACTTAGGTGTGAGTGTATTCTGGTATCCCTTTATTAAATTGGGTTTTTAATTTAATTTTTTAATTAATTTCTTTTATTTTTACTAAAATTGAATATTTTTAATTTAATTTAATTTGATTTAATTTTTAATTTAATAATACATTTTTTATAATATATATTAATAAATATGTGCAATTTAATATAAACTGAAGTTAATTTAATTGTTTCATGTTTTTGTTAATTAATTAGAGGTGATTATTTAGTAATTAATTTGCTGATAAAATATTAACTGTTAATTGATGGCTGATACTAAGAGAAAATCAATTTCTAATAGAATTTGATTGATGGAGGATGAATATTAAATCAACTGAATACCAACAAACATATTCGGTCATTATTTTTGGAAGACTGATATTTGTAATAATGTTTATACTGAATAACTTTTTGAATTTCGCGCCATAAATATATCACTACGTGAACAAGTAACAGTTTAATTGTTTGTGTTAAAACTTCAACAAATTTAACAATTTATCATTACTGCAATTTGTAAGATATTTGCAAGATATCAACTTACAAATTCTAAACATAAACATATTTTTCATAATTTAACTTGCGAATATAAAGCTTTACAGATGTTGTCATGAAGCGGTTTTATTTGATTATATATATTTTGAAGTTTCTCGCAATTTCTTTTTGTTATTGTTTACACTAATCGCTGATATTCGCGAAAAGTACCTCGTTGAATTAAAATAAATATTGTTTAATTCAAGTTTACATTACCTTTTAGCTTGTGTTTTTCTTAGCTGTAACATCGTTTCTCATTATAAAAACAATGGAAGAACTTATTTCTGCGTTGAAAATCGAACAATTAATCACAGAATTGGTAATTTGCACATATTTTTCATATTGGTATTGTACACAAATGTATAGGTTATCATTCTCTAATTATATCATCTAATTGTTATGTTTTTATAATTAGTCAAGAATGCGATAATATTTCGAAAATTTTAAATATTCACACAAACCAAATAGCAATGTTTAAATTTGATTAAATTTAATTTGATCAAGTTTAATTTGATTTTTAAAAAAATGTAATTAAATTAAATTCGATTAAATTTTCAGGCATCCAATTCTTTGTTCTTCAACTCAGGTTCAATTGCGATTCATCACCACGCTTCCAAAGGTAGAATCCAAATCATTGACAATGGAATTGGCATATCAAAAGGTATTTTGAAAAACATCGGTGAAACTAAAATCAGTCTTCCACGAAGCGATAAGTTCCCCAAGAGTCTTATCTTTGAGAAAATTCGACAGAACTCCTACAGCATGTTGATTACAACAAGGACGTCTGAGTCACCTGTTACATATGTTAAAGTAAAATGAAAATTTTTATTTATCTAACAAATTTTTGCAAGGAAATTATTTTTAGAGAATAAATTAAAATTTTTAGAGAAATATAAAAGTTAATATTTAACATAATTTTTTATGTTAGTTTACAAAATTATATATATAGTTCAACTAGTTATTTTAAAATATAATTAACCAGATAGATTCAAAGAGAAATTTCATTCAATGTTTTTTAATATAATTGTCAAATATTGTAGGTATTTAAAACAAATTGTATTCCATACATCACAAAAGGAGTTGACCGTCCTTGCAAAGGCACCACCATATCCATTCGGGGTCTAAATTGGCCAATTACAGAAACCGCAAAATGTCTCATATCTTATACAGTGGCTATTTTTGCTTTATTTTACCCCATGGTACATTCTCATATTTTTATTTCAAATTGTATTTAAAGTAACAATTATTTGCTCTAATTTAATTATTTTCTTTAATTATTTACTATAGTTTTTCTCATGCTTAGGTATCTTTCTCCATAAGAGATGACGAAGAACAAGACATAACAGTTGCCATAAGAAATCCCCATAAATCGGACAAAATCCTTGAATATATTTGCAATCACGAGTTGCCACCTAAAACATTTTGGTACCTGGAACTCAATCTCAATCCAAATGTCGAAATGAAAGCTTACATAGGTTTTATGAAAGACTCCTCTAAATATGCACAACGTATCTACATTAATTTCAAACTCGTAAACTGTCCAGAAATCGAAAACATGCTTTCCTCAGTGCTCCAAAAGGTCCACAAAATTTGGCTGCCCGATTTTCCAAACAAAAACCCTTTTTTCATTTTGCACATCCATTGTCCTGTTACTGAATTCGACTGGCGGATATATGCTGATAAAATAAACGTCGAATTCCGAAATCGCGAATTCGTTGGAAAATTGAAGAAGCTTGTGAATAAAAATGTGGTTGGTTCCTTCCGAAAAAGTGCCTGTATGGAAAAGAAGGACTGTAAGTTCTTTTTTTAATTGATTTTTGGTGTTGTGTTTTTCCAAAACATAATAGAACATTTTTATGCAGGTCATGTAAATAAAAAAGTACGTTTTGCAGAGCATTTGCTGGATACAAAAAACAAACCGAATTACTCCTGTTTCGCGACGAAAGAATTTAGATATACCCCTTTTCCTACCAGAAAAATCATTTACCATCATTTTAAGCAAAGAAACTTTTCATTTATCAAAAGAAGAACTATTGAACGAATTGAACAAACTAACTTTCGACGTGAAATATCTGAAAATGGAACGGAGGAAAATGGAACTTATACTGGTATAAATATTCAGATTGAAGACAGACATTCGATTTCTACTCTTGTAGTCGAAGAATCTATCGATAAGTCTCAAACTTTGAGAGAAGAACATGAGATTTTGAGAACTTGCTCGATTTCGCAATGGTCTGAGTGGAATTATACGGAAAATTTGCAGAAAGTGACAATAAATGATACTACATATTTTTGGCAGCAACAGGAAGTGGATCGTTTGAACGATAACCAGTATTATTCATTTCTTCCCTTAAAACTACACAATCTTTTGAAGTATAGAAATAAAAAAATGATCGAAAGATATGCCGAGTTTAGTGACGTTGAAGTGAGACCAGAGTTAAAAATGAGTAAGTTTGATAATTCAATTTTCCCCATTTTAAAATGTGGAAAATCAATACTTTAAACCGATTTTCTTGCAATTTTTGTTATAAATAGCTTTCGACCCATAGAAAGCTAATATCAAATTATTTTAATTAATTTTTTTTAATTAGTTGATGAATACAAATAATAATTGAAAAGTGGCCATGTTGAAATTTGAGAAATTAGAAACAAATACAGTTAAATTAAGTTCCCTTAAATAAAATCATCTGAGTTAATTTACTGTGTTCTACATCAGTTTCAGATGGTTTTCCCATAAAAACTTACAGAACACTTGATCCAAGGAATCTCGAAAAAACTGGAAATATCGAGGGACTAAAGATAAGCAAAGAAAGTCTTCGTAAACTCCGAGTAAGGAACTAAAAATCACATATCCCAAAAAAATATTAATTATTCACTATTCTGATCCCATAACCATTCTCATTAGGTTTTGAGACAAGTCAATACAGAATTCATTGCTGCTTTGACAATTCAAAATAATAAAAAGTATCTACTTTTAATTGATCAACATGCAGTTGACGAAAGAATTCGATACGAACAGCTACTAGAAGGTACTTGAAAAAATTATATTTTCTTTCCCCCAATTTTTATAACCAAAATCTCCTTGCAAAAAATTAATAAATTCTTTCAGTTTACAGAGCAAATAAGAAGAGAGACGAATACGTTTCCGATATTCTGAAGAATCCAATAACTCTAAATGACTTGGACCAATCAATTTGTTTTACCCTTTCCGAAAACCAAAAGTGCTTCAAGAAATACGGAGTCACTTTCAGAGTCGACCAAACTAGAGTTACAGTTTTCAGCGTCCCTCTGTGCTTTCAGAGCAGGAAATACTTCAACGACGATTTTCGTTTGATGACTTACACCCGAAAATTGCTAGTTGAAGTCGCAGAGAGTTTGACGAATGCAAATAGCGCAATGATTTTGCCATCTTCCATACATTTGGCTATTGCTACAGAGGCTTGTCGTGGTTGGTTTGAAATGACTTTGAATGTAACAAATAATTTACTGGTTGTAATGTGATTTTTTTATTTTTCAGGAGCAATCAAATTTGGCGACCCTTTGACCAAACAGCAATGCGAATGTTTACTAAGAACTCTGAGCTACACAAATGGGTTCAGTCGATGTGCTCATGGGAGACCTTCAATCATTCCTTTACTGGATCTGACTGATTTGAAAACTGAGACCAAATCGAGTTTGAAAGTAAGCAGTCCTTGGAGTAACAAATTCCTGAAGATATCTGAAAAGTCTCTGAAAAAAATCTGATAGCCAATTTTTACAAATTTTCTTTCAGAATATTGAATGTATTTCAATTGAAGTATGGAATTCTATGATACAATCTGAATTTCTGTGAAAATGTCTCAAATGAAAATCTACCAAAATTGGAACTACCAGACTTTTTAAGAATTTTTTCAGAACTTTTCAAAGATTTTTCAGCGATTTATTTATACATTTTTCCCTTTTCTTTCTAGCCTCTCAATTACGCATCTTTAAGCAGAAAACGACGGCACAGATAAAAGAAAACGACAAGTCTTCCTCCAACGCCTTTATCTTACATATTAACTCTATCTCAACAATACATAATACAAAGTTATAAAATACACTCTCTAAAATTAATACACTGTTAACATTAAGCCTTAATACAACAATTTTCATCTCTCACTGGGTCTTTCTTCTTCTCAGAGAAGAAGCAACGGCTTCAGCCTTTCGCCATTAATCGTACTTGGTAAATGAGTATTTCGAGATTTTGTACCCTAGTAATACATGGTTTTTTAGTAATTTAATTGAATCGACTTATATCTCGGGGTACGCTGAAACCAGGATGTCTTTGCCGAAGTAGTTGACTCTGTTGGCAACGATCAAGAACTGGGTTCCACCGAGGGACATGGGACACACGCCATTCGGTCGAATGTAGAAGCAGAGCGTGTACAGCGCCATCTCCAATTCGGGCGAAGTTCCCACAAAGACTGTGGTGAGTGGCTGAAGCACGTCGTTGAGTTTCAATCGTAGTTTCACGATCGCACCATTCTGAAAGAAGTTTACATAGTTAAGACATTAATATTGAATCTTAATGATTGGGATCTGATATGGATAACACACCATCTGGATCGAAATTATTTTCACGATATTCTTCACCATATTTACTATTTTTCAAATTCTGCAGTAATACCATTCGCAAACGGTTTTCAATACAATTTTTTTATTAGAGATATTTGTGTCTTCCACAATATCCTTCCTTTCATTCCATTCCACTCCATCCATCCATAAACTACTTACACTTCCAAGGTCAGATTTCTTGATATATCCCAAATAGTTGAGCTTCTTCGCCTCTTCTTGTTTGGCAAAGTAAATCCAATTATGTAGACCAATGATCTCAGAGTCGAACTGTTCAGCCAGGAATACAGTCTCGAAACCAGAACTGGATGGCTCGCCATCGATCCTCTTGAACTGCGAGAACCAGATGCGTTTCAGGGAGTCCTTGAATTCGTACTCGTCGTTCTCGATGTACCCTTTGTCAGAAAGGTACTTCAGGGCGGTTTTCATCACGTCGGTCTCCAAGAAGGACTCGAGCAGTTCGTCTTCCTCTTTGCGTTCCTCAGAAGTCACGGTTTCTTTGGTCTTCACGTCGAGCTCGTAGTTATCGTGCAAAGCCACAACTTTTTTGATGGTCGGAATTTCGTAAGCCTCGCTCTTGACCGTCAGAAGTCTGATTGGGAGGAAATTATTAGAATGGCTGGTTTCGGTTGAGAGTTAGGTGATAGTGTCTATTTTAGTTGGGGCAAATTGAAAATGGTTCTTTGTAATGATGGCTCAAAAACTGGTGTCAAGCATGTTTGAAAACCGAGTTAATTGTAGCAAATTAGTTGTGAACCCACAGGACAATGAATTATTACGGTTTTAGAAAACTGGTACTCTGTTATCTGCGATATCGTAACTGCTAGGTTGTTACTTAGGATCCACTTGTTAAGTTATTATGGTAGACATAAAATATTTACACAAAACGAAGCTACTCCGTTCCCTGGCTTATGCGTCCATCAGATTTAACGTCTAAGTAACGTCTAAGTACGTTTTACAGTGTAATCAGCCTTCTTTTATGATAACCCCTTAAGTACCGGTTGTTAGTTCAAGACAATTATTCCAAGAGAAACTAAAGTTAAGTTATGGATGAGGAACGTCAGAGATATATGTTATAAACTCGAGATCCTGAAAGAACTGTCTTGAATCGATTGGCTAGCTCGATAAAAATGTCGACGCGAGGCAAACGCAAATCAGAACCATCATCGAACCACCGAACCTGTGTAACAAGAAAGTTCAGTCATCTGAATGTTCGTTTCGTTCAAATAGCTGATAGACACCAGTATTAAATCCCCAAGAGAAGCTCCCAGTACCCAGTAACCCCTAACTACCCCCCCCAATGTATCAACTGATCGAAACCACTTACGAGTCAGAAGCATCATCTGTCGAACTATCGTCCGTCTTGTGACCCTGCAAG
>JABFPB010005841.1:0-12773 GCA_022817645.1 Ceratoteleas bidentatus
CGAGTGGGAAGGAAAAGTGCCTACTTTTCCTACGCTCATCAGTAGGAGAACCGTACTGTTTTCCTACTGCTGAGCGTGGGAAAAGTAGGCACTTTTCCCTCACGAGTAAAGAAAAAAGTAATATTGACAGTATTTGTATCTCACCAAAGTGTTATGTATTTTCCATAGTCCATAGTTTAGTAAAGCTTAATTTGTCTCGATATAAATTAGTGAGATGATGGTGATCGAGATTTTAATCCGAACAGAAATTAAGGATAAAAACCACTCGATTGAGGTTTGATTGGTCATCATAACGTCATCGATAGTTAATCCGATGAACATTATTCAATTCGTTTTTGGATGCAACTTGTGAAACGGCTGTAAACCAAAAGTGTACAACGAAACCGCAGAGTGTGATCATACAGATGCGCAAATTAATACCGAATGTTAATCGACACTTTAGAATACTTGGAAGTATCGTATAATGATGAATATTTTGGTTTGGATATAACAGGTATTACATCTAAGTCTATATTTATGATGACCACAGTATTTTATTAGATATTAAACTTTCCTATGAATAAAAAAACAGTCAACCAAGCGTCACAAGATTTTAGTAGCGTTATGGTTTTAACAATGGTGGTTTAAACAACATTTAATTCCATTGGTGATGTGAATGCTTATATTTAGGAGGCATGCCTGCTTGCATAATGCTACGATAATGCTATCATTTACTGGAATTCTGCAACTCTTTATATAATTGACTTTTCTTGCACCTTTTCTATTGCATTAAAACCATTATTTCAGTTATTGTTTTCAATGATTTTTAATACGTTTCTGATTACTGAGCAATCAGTCTGTACAAAAATACTAAATTTTAATATAGAGAGATAATTATGACATTGTGACATTTGTGTCTAGGTATAGAATTCTGCAGCTACATACCTCCAATACAGGATCTACTACATGTGATACCCTTTTTTGGATCTATTACAGTCTTTAGAGGATCTATTACACGTGCTACTCTTTTTATTTTGGTAGTATATAGTAATCTTTTTACTACATACGTAAAAGTCACGAAAAACATTACTTTTGACCATGAATGATAAATTGGAATTTGAGATTAAAATTAAAATTATAGGCGACGGTAACTGCTTATTTCGTTCTTTTTCATATTTTTTGTACAGTGATAAAAAAAACATATGATTGTACGGTCAACTATTGTTCGGAATGTAGTTAGAAATTGGGATTTTTATTCATCCTGGTTTGATGATGGTCAATACTATGGTTTTAATATTATAGATGCCGAGTCTTACAAATTACATTTGTCTAAGAATTCTATTTACGGAGCAGAAGTCGAAATTTCATCATTTGCTAATTTATACAATGTCCGCGTTAAAATTTATGATTCTACGTGTAATAACATATCGTGTTACGGTTCTGAAAATTGTATGAACAGTATATTTTTTTATTAAAATCAGGATGTATAGATTCGGGACACTATGATATTATCGATTTTGACAATTCTAATTTTCATGATAATTATAAAAAATTTGTTAAACTAAAATACTACCATAAAAATAAAGATATCATAAATGAAAAAAGAAAAAGAACATTTTTGCCGCTCGATAAATTAAAGTTAGCACGTGAGAAAAACCGTATTTTAAATCCGTCTAAGAGATGTTTGACTAATTTATGATAAAATTTCCCATATGAGTGATACAAAACTAAACAACAAACGAGCGAGACAACGTATTGTTAATATGAAATATGAACAAGTTGAAAAGAAACGTTTTGCCAATAGAGTTCAAAATATGACTAAGGAACGAATAAAAAATAAACGTAAAACAGATCAAATAGTAAATAAGATCAAAGAAAGTATCATTAAAAAACGTTTGAAAGATCGTGTTTATAATATGAAGATTAAGAGATTACTTAAACGAAAATGTAATCAACAAAGTTATAAAATATTTAAACACAAAATTAATACAGAAATTACATATTTAAATTTTGGTCCAATGACTTACAAATGTCCGCATTGTAATGCTATGTTTTGGGAACAGGAATCTCCTAAGTCAAGTTGTTGTAATAACGGACAAGTTGTTTTACCTCCTCTGAGTCTTTATAATGAAGAGTTAAAATCATTGTTATTGAATGACAACAAATTTAGGCAACTGATTCGATACTACAATAGTTCTTTTTCATTTGTTACATTCAAAACTAATTATATCAACAATTTCGATCGTGGCATCTTTAATTTAAAAATACAAGGTCAAGTTTATCATATTGCTCCATCTACACTACTTCCTAATGAAAATAAATCTCCCATTTGTGGCCAGATATACATTTATGACAACGTTGATATAGTACAACATATCTTGAAGAGAAATCAACGATTAGTTAAAGAACATTTAAATATCATTTCCAATACATTGAGTAATTGTAATCCGTATGTAAAAAAATATAAACACTTATATCATTTATATCAAAATCTACCTATACCAAATTATCGTTTATATTTTGTTAATAATTGTAACAACGTTAATAACAAACGTTATAATTTACCAGTTACTTCAGAATGCGCAGCCCTTATAGACACATCTAAAAATGGTGAAATACCCGCAGACATTGATTTATGCGTATATCCAAAAAATTTATCGAATAATATATCTGACACCGTACAATTAAAAAAATTTTCAATTCATTTAGACCCAATGACCTTCCCAATTTTGTTTCCTAATGGAGATATTGGTTGGAATCCATATTTATTTAATAAATGTATTAATGATACATCTAAAAAAGTTAAAAGGGTCAGTCCTGCTCAATTTTATTCATATCGCTGTTTATTATAAGATTAAATTCCGGTCGTTTAGCACAACAATACATTATTCAAGCTTATATTGTTATTGAAAACCAACGACTAAATTACTTAAAATTTAACCAAACACCATTACGAATTGCGTGTCTTCAGGGTGTTATGGATCACGTTGCCAAGAATGCTTCTAATACTATATCGCAAGAACGGTTTGGAAATCTTTTTATTTTGCCGTCAAAATTTGTTGGCAGTCCACGGTATATGCAACAGCATTACCAAGATGCAATGGCTATGGTTAGAGAGATCGGTAGACCAGATTTGTTTATAACGGTTACGTGTAATCCTAAGTGGCCAGAATTTATCGAACTATTATCACATTTTCCTTCCGGAACTACACTTAATGACATATCGCCCCTTACAGTTCGACTTTTTTATGCTAAATTAAAAGCCATAATATCAGATTTCAATAAAGGCTTAATATTTGGACCCATATTATCTTATGTATATACAATTGAGTTTCAAAAAAGAGGTTTACCACATGCACACCTTTTAATCACATTAAATCATGATAGTAAACTTATAAACCCAGAAGATATAGATCTGTATATAAAAGCTGAAATTCCTGATGATGACCCTGAACTCAAAAATTTAGTGTGTTCTTATATGTTACATGGACCACATTGTGAATCATCGCCCTGCATACAAAATCCTACTAACTCGGTATGTTCAAAGAAATTTCCTAAGCAATTTTCTGAATTTACGAAATTTGATGCAAATGGGTTTCCTAATTATAAAAGAAGAAATAATCAACATAAAAAATATGTTTACAATAAAAAAATCGATGGAAATACTATTAACGTTGACAGTTCTATGGTAACGAGTATAACGAGGAAATTATATGTGACGAAATTTCTAATTATCTTGATAGCAGATATATAGGACCAATGGAGGCAGCTTGGCGTATTCAAAAATTACCAATTACTCATAGATCCCATGATGTTATTCGACTTTCAGTTCATACGGAAAATCAACAAAATGTTTTATTTATTGAAAGTGACCCTGAAAAATCTTTGTCCAAAAATAATAGTACTACATTAACAGCATGGTTTGACTTAAATAAAAAAGATATAAATGCTAACAAATTTTTGTATATCGATATTCCTAAGCATTATAGTTTCCATCAAATTAATAAAGTATGGGTGAAAAGAAAAAGAGGTCGCGATGTAATAGGTCGTTTAATTGCAGTAAGTATTAAAGACGTCGAACGATTCCATTTGAAATTGATTCTAAATCGCGTGAAAGGAGCACAATCTTTTAAAGATTTAAAAACTTTCAATAATAAAGTATATAATACATATCAAGAAACTGCAATAGCCATGGGTTTGATAGAAAATGATTCAGAATTATTCAAAATTTTCAATGAAGCATGTTCAATAATGATGCCATTTCAATTTAGAAAATTTTTTGTATCATTTTTAACATGCGATAATGTACTATCTGCATCGAAAATTTGGCAAAAGTATAAAATTGAATTTGGAGAAGACTTTTCTGACAGTAACGAATTGAGAGCTTTAACCGAAATAAATAATATGCTGAAATTAGAAAACATGTCCTGTTCTTCATTCGGTTTACCTGAACCTCATGCATTTAATGACAAAATAATGATAAGTAAAAATTTATATTCTCAATTAATTAATCAATGAAATAAAGATCAAACATATATATTCAAGTACATAACTTCATCTTCTCAAAAACATATGTTTTATGTTGATGGACCAGGAGGTAGTGGAAAAACGTTTTTATACAAAGCATTAATTTACTACTATACATCCATTGGGAAAAAAGTGTTATCAATAGCTTGGACAGGCATCGCATCGACATTATTACCTTGGGGTGTAACGACCCATCGAGCTTTCAAGTTACCAATAGATTTATCTAATTTAGATACTATTTTAATAAAATCAGATGAGGATAAATTTTATTTGAGAACTTGTGATGTAATTGTTTGGGATGAAGCTTCCGTGATACCTAAAGGAGCATTAGAAATCATTGACAGAACTCTTCGAGATTTGTGTAACAAAGAAACTATTTTTTTTGCAGGGAAGTTAGTGATTTTAGGTGGCGATTTTAGACAGATATTACCGGTGATCAAATACGGCAATAAAAACACAATTATTTCCGAAATCATAAAAAATTCATATCTGTGGCCATCATTTAAACAATTCCATTTAAAACATAATATGAGATCTTCAAACAATGATTTTTCTTCTTTTTTATTAGACATTGGAGAAGGCAAAATTAACAAATTTGATATTCCTTCAACCTGGATAACAGAAGCTGTTTGTTCTAAAATTTATGGTACTAAACTGTCAATAAACGATGATTTATCTAATCGTGTTATTTTAACTTGCCACAATGCCGATGTGTATGACTTAAATAGGAAAATATTAAAGAAATTTAACACTCAACAAATCATTTATTATAGCATTGATTACGTTAAACCCAAAGGCAGCGATCAATCTGATTATGGTATTAATTTAAATTATCCTATAGAATATTTAAATTCCTTAAAATTACCCGGTTTTCCTATACACAAATTAAAATTAAAAGTCGGTGCAAATATAATATTAATTCGAAATTTAAATATTTCTCATGGTCTATGCAATGGAACGCGATTAAAAATAACTAATCTGTATAAATTTAATATACAAGCTAAAATTATAACCGGAACTCATATTAACGAAACTGTTTACATTCCTCGAATCAAACTAAATACTGGAGAATATAGTTCATTACCTTTTATTTTATTTCGGCGTCAATTTCCTATTGTTCTTGCTTTTGCAATGACCATCAACAAATCTCAGGGACAAAGTTTTGATACTGTTGGATTGTATTTAAATAAGCCACTTTTTTCTCATGGTCAGTTGTATGTTGCTCTTTCGAGATGTAAAAATAAAGACAGAATTTTTATTGAAAAGAAAAAAAATATTAAAGATAATATGAATAATTGTATTGATAACATTGTTTGGAAAGAAATTCTCTAATTCTTTATAGACGGGTTGAAGACAATGGATTCCATCAAAATTCCGAACATAATATTGAACTCAATTCATGAAAAAGAAGTCACGATTCAAGACATACGACGTCCCTCAATAATAACAGTTTCATTGTGTGAAAAACATCTAGAATACCAAATTTTGATGAAAAATATTAATTCTTTTTATAAAATAGAAAAGGAAAATTATAAAATAAGTCAACAAATTCAAAAGGACATGATATGTTGTTTCAAAGACGGGATAATTTGGAAAAGAGGAATTGTTGTAAAAGTAAAAAAAAATTTTTGTATTGTAAAGTCAATAGATTTTGGAAATTTATTCCAAATCGGTTTAAAAAACATATATTATTTAAATGAAAATTTTTCAAAATTACCGAAACAACATTTTCAAATAAGATTAAAACTTATTCCATACAATTTAAAATTTTGGACGTCGAATTGTATAAATTACTGTAAAAGCATTTTAAATCAAAATTATTATTTAAACATTAAAGATAAAATTACAAATGATATTATAGTAGCAAATTTAGAAGTTTACAGTTTAATGGAATGTCAGGCAGAATTGATGAAATATTATAAATTCGCTATGCAAGATGATAAAATCCCATTATACTATCCAACAGAACAAGAATATTGTAACAAACTAATTTTTACCTACATTTCTTACGGGTTTTTCAATAATTATATCTAATTTTGTGATACCCGTTTCTGAATCATTGTCATCTCTCATTGTATTGTAAAATTGTATTGCGTTAAATAAATTCAACCAGAATGAGAACAAGAGCCTATTATTGTCTACCCCCTTAATCCCAAATATTCTTATTTTTAAAAGAGTTGTTCTTTAATATATTTTACTGTATTTTAAAGATAATATGAATATATTAATGTACTATACTGTATACATTTATAACATTCAATAGATTAATCTGTTTTAAATATTAAATTAATTAAAATATGATGATATATGTTTAACATATGTCATTCCCAACCTTGACGCCGCGTGGAGACTTAAGTTTATATTAATTGTATAAAAAATATTGTTTTAAAAAATATATTTAACATAATCGAAATGTGAATGAATATTTATTTACATTAAGCTATTGGGGGTTGGCGCGCGAAGCGCGCAGGGGGCGTAGCGAGCCTGGCGAGCGAAGCCCCCTAGTTTATGTAAATTTGCTGAATTACATTTACTTAAATTTTATGTAAATCGTTTATGTATACGCTGGCTATCAGCGAATATATTTTCAATATATTAGAAATATATTTCTACTACATGTTTCATTTTACTAGGGAGCTTTTCCTTTCTCTTCCATTCGAGCAACTGAGAACATTTTGAAAAGACAGAAAACATTATTAGAACATTTTTAAACAATTTATAATGTTATAAAACGTTTTGAATTAAATAAAAGTTTAAACATTTGATTTAATATTGTTTTGGGACTCTCAAAGTGTTATTTGCTGGGATGTTAAAAAGATTGACTTTGACAAAAGTAGTATTTAAATCCACACTTTCGATTTAAAACGAATGTCTAGTGACAAATTGTTAGAGTTTTCGGAACGCACACGTTTGGGGAAAAGTCTAAGGAAAGGGAAAGGAAAGGTAAGGGAAGGGAAAAGTCAAGTCAAGTCTGAGAACGGCCCAAGGCGTAATCCCACTACTGCCGTACTCCAACGGTCTCTGCAGGTCTCCTACGGCCTTTACCGGTCTCTGTCATCTCTGCACTGAGAGAAATCTAAATAGTTGCTACAACCATGGACAAAATGGTTCCGAATACGAATTGGTTGTCAAAACTATTTTAATAATCAGGTCAACCATTTTTGTGTTGCACTAACCAATATAATAGTTGTTTTGCAGAGCAACCATTTTTTCATAGTTAGTTTAGTATTTGTTATGTACCGATTGGCCGAACTTATAACTGATGACTAAATTTCATTCCATGCCGAAATGTACGCGTGGTAAGGTCGCGTTTCGGAGGCGCGTGTTTGCCCTCTAGGGCAAACTCGAGAGTCCTTTATCTTGACCGAGAAACGTCGAACTAGCAAGTTCGAACTCGCAGAGATTCTTTATAAAACAATCTCCGCCATGGTAATGTGTCATCGGTCCGCCTGGACAAAGGGACTCGATCGCCGCGATCGGGGCTTGTCGCTAAGCCATTCCCGCTTAGGACCCGGTTAGCGACCTCTTAAATATAGCGCCCCTCAAAGCGCGAGGAGCCACTTTTAGTCAGACCGTCGTAATTAGTAAGACATTATTAGAAGCAGTGAACCACCCCTTATGTAAAGAGCTCTTATGGCCAATATATCGTCTGAGTAACAGATAGAAAAGAGTTTTATTAGTAAATAACCCTCCCTTATCCGGACAACGTTGCCGATTCAACTGGAAAGACACCGCCAGCAGAGACTTCGCAACAAATTTGATGCCGTGACCAGGATAGAAGCATCCCCCGACCGGAGGATCAACTCTACCTGCCACAAAGTCACCTGGAAGGCTAGCGAAGAGCTGCCACTGGAGGATCACGCCAAACTACACGAAAAGAAAAAGTAAGTGGAACAAAAAAAAAAAAAAGTAACACAATGGCTCACACAAACTTAGATCCACCTCTATATGATAACCCCAACGACACATTTCGTAATAGCGTGCGTACAGAATTTGACCTCCTTATGAATAACCGTTTCGACTCGAGTGTGCACGATGACCACCTATTCTCATCGACTATGGGTAATCCAAATCTTTCCAGAAACCCACAAAGACCCCAACCGCGAAACAACATTCATTTTCGCGCCACAAGTTTTAACAATTCGGGACGAAGAAACGGCGGGACGCTGAAAGCCCGCGATGCGTGCGAAGGCGTGCCGATATTCGGCGGCAGAAACATCCCTGTGGATGAATTTTGACACTCGTGGCTAGAGAATTCCGCTATGGCGAAGAATCCGCGTTTATGATATTGTTAGGATCGCGACTTTCGGGAGATGCGTTAGAGCGATATCATCGCAACCTCGCGGAATATCGCGGCATTGCCGATCTGATTGACGATTTTCGCGCGCGGTATAGAACAGGGCGTGACATCGCGAGCTGAATTACGGACATATCACGCGAATCACTTCTACCAATGACACCGTGGAAACGTTTGGAGGGCGCTTGGAACGGACATTGCACCGGGCAAAAATATGCGCCTCTACAAATGAAACTAACACTCGTGCCGACATAGACGCGCAAATTAACATCGCTGAATCAGCCGCTCTAAATCAGTTTCTAACCAACCTTCCATGAGAATTAGCAGTGCGGTCAGATTGTCTCATCCCGAAGGATTGGATGAAGAAATCACCTTGGCCGTAATGCGGAGTAAAGTCTCGCTCCGACCAGACGAGAGAAATCTTTCGCCTGACGGACAAAGGTTTCCGTCGGAACAGCGATCCGACGCGCCTAATTATCGGCGAGGAAACTCACAACAGGCCCGTGAAACTAATAATTATCGCAATGGCGATCATACCCAAAATAGTTACAATAACCGTAATCGTGACAATTATTATAACAACCGCGACAACAATCAAACCGGTTATAATAACCGCAATCGTGACCACACTTACAACAACCGTGACAACCATTACAACCGCGATAATCAATACAACAATCGATACAATAATCAGTCTAACAATCGAGACAATAGTCAATATAATAATCGCAACAACCAGTATAATAACCGCGACAACCGATACAACAACCGAGACAACATGCATAGCAATAATCCGAATTCATACAATAGTCGCCCGAACAACAATAACACCGATCGCGCCGGACAAACATCCGCGCCGCGTCATAATGAAAATGCTAACCGCCCGCCTGGCCCTCCGAACCCTGACCGTCGTAATAACGGCCGTACGGGACCGAACGACCGTGACCCTAACGTGCGCTCGCCTCGCGAAGCAGCGCGCATTAATGTAGCCCAAAACTATGGATTTAGAACATCTAAACGAGGAAGAAAAAGAACACGTTGAATCGTTAGTTAAATATGGCGCCGACTTATTTCATCTGCCAGGCGAAATTCTTACAGCAGCAAACACCGAAAAACATCGCATAGAAATTACAGACCCTCATCCGATTCGAGTCAAACTCCCGCGCTATCCACCTGTGCATCGTGAAGAAATAAATAAACAAGTGAACGAATTATTAGACCAGGGAATAATAAGGCCATCTGTGTCGCCATATTCATCAGCCGTATGGATTGTGCCGAAAAAACCTGACGCACAGGGCAACAAAAAATGGAGAATGGTAGTAGATTATCGCCCGCTTAATGCTATTACTGTGCCAGATCGCTATCCATTACCAAACATCACGGAAGTAATTGATTCTTTAACTCGAGCACGATATTTTACAACCATTGATTTGGCTAGCGGATTCCATCAAATTCCAATGGCCGAAGAACACAGACACCTTACCGCATTTTCAACTAACGCCGGACATTACGAATGGAATAGGTTACCTTTCGGCCTGCGTAACGCGCCGAGCAGCTTTATGAGGGCTGTAAATAATTGCTTAGCTTCTCTTAAGGGAATGGACGTATTAGTATATTTAGATGACATTATAATCGCGTCGCGAACATTGGAAGAACACGAAAAGAAATTTCACGCATTAATTGACAAATTACGAACCGCCAATTTAAAAATACAACCTAGTAAATGTCATTTTTTATGTCACTCCGTCACCTATTTAGGACACATTATTTCCGAACAAGGCGTTTCTCCAGATCCAAATAAAATTGAAGCCGTAAAGAAATTCCCAAGACCGACTAATCAGAGAAAAATCAAACAATTTTTAGGACTTGTGTCGTATTACAGAAAATTTATAGACAATATGGCCGGCGCCGCGCGACCACTCACTAACTTGCTTAGAAAAGATACTCCCTTTGTTTGGACTCAGGAATGTCAAAATGCATTTGATACACTCCGAGAAAAGTTATGCAATCCTCCAATCTTACAGTACCCCGACTTTACCAAACCTTTTATCATTACTTGTGATGCATCTAATTACGCTGTAGGAGCAGTCTTGTCACAAAAAACCGAATTAGGTGATTTACCTGTGGCATATGCATCGCGTATTTTGAACAAAGCTGAAATTAACTACTCTACAACCGAAAAGGAACTTTTGGCAGTAGTTTATGCGTGTCAATACTTTCGCCCGTATGTATATGGTCAAAAATTTACCATTTATACGGATCATCAGGCCTTGAAATGGCTTGATGGACTGAAAGATCCGAGTTCAAGATTGGCGCGCTGGAAGGTTAAATTAAGCGATTATGAGTACGAAATATTATACAAAAGCGGCCGTAAAAATACGAACGCAGACGCGCTTTCGCGCAATCCACCCGACACTGGGAAAATTTTAATGGCAAAGCGAAGGCCCAGAGAAAATGAATCGGATTCACAAAACTCTAATGATCTTAGACCGCGGAAGATAGTTCGCGAACAGAAAACTAAAAATGTGCACCAAACCTTACCCAAGAAACGGGGCAGAAAACCTGGAAAACGTTTAGTCACATGGGCATATGAGACCGAAACAAGTGGCCATTCCGCGGACACAGAAGATGATTTGTCACAATTGCCATCTCTTACAACGCGAAATGCCTATAAAGAAATTTTGGTCAGACGCGGCAGGAATAAGTGCGTTACGCAGAAACGAGAGGCGCATCCTGAGAAAGAGGCGGCCGAAAAGTTGCCAGCCCCAGCGAACAAAGGCGAGACGCGTGCCGAGCCACTGAAGCCGCGCGTACCCGCAAGAAATGCGCCCGATGCAATTGAAACGTATAATGATGCCACGCACAAAGATTCGATAGCCAAATTTCGCCCCGAGACTCAACAATTAATTACAGACACGTCAACTGTATACCGTGATAAATTTAAACCTCAGCCCCCCCTAGGCCCATCACCACCGTGCGATAGTGTATGGGAAACGTCGGATAATGAAGATAAATTTATTACCACTCAGGTACAAGTGCACGGAAACTCAGGAAAACAGGAAAAAGCCCGCAGCACCGACAAAAATTGCGATAAAAACACAAACATGAATGAACAGAAAATTGGTCCAAGAATAATCGAAAACAGATCATTAAAAGGAAATATACTATTTTCAAAGGAACCATTATTACAAAACACGGTTCATATCGTTTATCTGGCAACAAGAATGTCACCCGATACTATTCTCACTCATTATCTTACAGATAAAGGATTACTAAACCCCACATTATTAACATTAAATGAATCAACAACAATACCAATAGCTGACACGATACAATATAAATCATATGGACTTGTTATAGGCGACAAAGCACGAGACAAACTAGACATTTCAAGAATCAATAGGGCAATAAACAAATTAAGACAAACACTTTTGGAAAAGGGCGTGCGCGAATTCCGATTAGGAATAGATAGGGAATTGTTGTCCTCTGCATCCTGGAATGCCGTGCTAGAATCATTCAGGTTGCATTTTATTCATACTGATATTACGGGTATAGTCTGCATGCACCCATTTCCAAACGAATATATTCCGCGGGAAATACCGCGCGGAGTACTTGACATTGAAAGGCCGAAACATAACGTTACGTCGAATGGCCCGTCGCTGACACCAGACATGCTGACGCCGTTGGTCTCGGAGCCCGAAATCGGCAACTTGCCGCGAACGCTCGTTGTTCCGGGAAATGTCACGCCGCGTCCGATCGGTCCCGAAGGCATGAACCCGAACGTTCCCGAAACGACGCTGCGCGCCGCGCTCGAGCGAAAACGCCGGACAAAAGTGCCCGTATGGAAACGAAACTCCGAACGCCCGAACAAAGCCCCTCGAATGACTCACGGATGACGCTTTCGTCAAAACAAACAAACACTGAAGTCACGAAAGATACCGAACGTTTAGGGTTCTCAAAGTTGTTGACA
>JABFPB010005842.1:0-12765 GCA_022817645.1 Ceratoteleas bidentatus
AATTGGCCAATATTTGCCCAAAGGAGTTTATTTGTTCAATTATTGGTTGTTTCTTGCCCCATTTTTGACCAATTTCGTGGCAATCCCACGTTTGGTTCACTGGGTAAATACTACAAATGTCATGATATAATATAATCTTAAAGTAGTTAATGAACAGTTTCATTTATAATAATATACATTGTGAATAAATGCATAATAAATACAAAATATGTTTGCATTCATAACATATCTTAACTTAAAAATATGTATCGTTTCTTGTCAAATAAATCGCGCTGAAAATGACAATTGTTGTATGTAAATAATTACTAAGCAATATAATTTTCATAATCTTTTATCTGTCACTTGAAATAATAAGTTTATCGTAAGTTCTAAGTTAGATAAAATGGACGTCTTTTCCGGTTAAAAAGCCATTCTTTTTCGGTGAAAAAAATACTTTTGAAAAATAGTTTTTCTTAAAATAACATGATTTTTTCATTGAAATATACTGATGATTTGAAATAAAAGGGACAAAATAACATATGCTTTGAAACAAGAAATTCTTGTACAAAAAGACAGACTTTTTCAATCAAATCGAATATTTCTAAGACGTGTGTTACTTTTTTATAATAACCGTGACTCATAAACTTTAAGTTTATAGTTGATATAAATGATACGGATTACGGTTTCATATGACTGTATATAAACATCAATGTACCGTGTAATAGGTGAATTTTCATAATAACTACTTAAAAAAACCAATTAATAAATACGCAATTATCGTGTATTTTCAGTATACACATTGACCACTGTAATTTCATTTCAATTAATATTTTTTTAATTTGAGCAACTTTTCAGAAATTGTTATAGCATTGGTACGGTTTTTGCTACATGTATGATTATAAAAATAGTAAATTAATAGTTCAGTTACATTGAAATGTAGTCATACTACGGTGCATGTTTGCAAAACGGAGTGAAACTGTCACGAAGGAATTTTAATTTATTTGCAAACGGAACAAGAAGCTTATGTTTATCCATTTGCAACTAATATAATTAACAAGGATTATATGGCATAGAACTGTCCCCTTAATTATGCTTTATAACTCGGCGCATATTTAAATATGAGAACATGAATTTATACGAGTTCGATTGCAAAACTGCGAATTCCTACAATAATGTGAATAATTCGCGCAAACTCTTGGTTTACCTAACACACTCTGCATTTAAATGCTCAGTTTGTACGAATTTCACGCAACCGCCACAAATTAAGCATTTTTCAGACCAATTTATTCTGCACAACTGCAGCCATGTATACGATAAATACACTTCATGCGACCTGTACATAAAAATACAAACCCCACATAAACTTTTCGTGGGAATCGATAAAAGTTCGCATTTGTGATTAACTTTGCCGATCCTATTTCACACTGACAAATATTATCCCATTTAACACCCGACTTTTAAAATTCTTTTAAACGCTTAATTAATTTGGATAAACTATCCAACTAATGTGATAAATTAAAACCGTTAAGTTTCTCTAGTTAAAGCCTATATAAGATAAATAGCTTCGTTAAGATTAACAAGTTTCGGCACATAAACTGGTTTATCTCCCGTCGGAAAATTACCTCTCGAACGCAAACCGAACAAAAAATAATTTTTACACCATCCTCCGCGCCAGTTCCCTTTTGTTCCCGCATTCCGCTTCCTGCGAGCGGATTTCCGGTATCATCTCAAACCGATCCAGATTGCAACTCGCCTCTTTTCGTTTCGCACAAGCGGAATCCCGTTGACTTTCCTCGACTTTTTCACACCGAACTGTTAACTTGATCCACATCCACTTTTTCACCTTCCTCTCCTCCATTTTTCCGCCACCGTAATTTCCACCTCGAATTACAATTTTTTCGAGCGATTTTGTTTCGCTTTTTGGCGCGATTGCTCCGACTTGTTGGCGTTTCCTGGAGTCATCCGTATTGGCGGATAATTCATAAACTGTTTGAAGTACAGTGCCAGCTTCGCGGGTATAGGAACGCAATAGACGGTGCCGTCCGAGTTGCAGAAAAAGGCGCAAAAAGATGAGGAGACCTTCTGAGTTTAAACATAGATAATTATCTGGGAACATGTTTTACGTAGGAATGCGTTTCTTGTACATCTATGGGCGCATGTACAAGAAACGCGCCTCTCAATTAATCTAGCGCTATTATTCGTGCTTGTACGTGTGCATGCACGACTATTTGCCGGGCTGCCGCTTCAGTCGCTGACTCGTTTATGAGTCGGGTTTTTTGTCGCGAAACTCCCCCACATTCGGCGCGGATTCCCAAAGACGCCGAAATTACAGTTAAACGGTCACGCCTCGGCGAGAAGGAACTTTTTTGAGAAATTTCAAACTGAAACTGAATTGTTATGGCGACATTAGTCCTGAAAAAGAAACAAATATTGAGGTTGGAATTTCGTGTTAAAATGATGGATGAAAATGACGTTGGATAGATCATCAATTATTTGGAGTCTCAGAATTAAGAGATGAGAATAGTTTGTTTAAAACAGTAATTGTTTAAAAACATATCCGAATGTGTCTGTTATTATAAGAGCGAAATTACACGTATAAACATTTTTATAATTAATTTTCTACAATTTATCATTCCTGAAGTTTATTTACGATCTTCACCGAGAATAGGTTTAATTGATACGATTTGTATTTGTTCGATTTTTTCGTTCACCCGAGAATGAGAATGACGTGGTGGCGAATAATGATATTTCGACCAGAATCTAAAGGGCCAACACGCGAAAGGAATTTAAATTGGTCTTTTGTGGGTAAAAAGGAATGAATTACTATGAAATTCGTCGATCTCCTCGCGTCGCCCACTCGCATTTATTGTCCGCTCGTATACACGTCTCGCGCTATCCTCCTTTTTCTATCCCTTTATCGTGTCTTTTCGAACTTTTCACTTTCGCAGCATCTACCGTGTTGGCGTGAGCGACTTAGCTTAAGTTTGTGAGCTTGCAATCCCCTTTATTCACCGGCACGAGATTATATAATGCTGATAAGACAATGCAACATTCGTGGCCTGCTTATTTCCTCTTCCGTAGAATCGCCATAAGTAATATCTATCTTGACCCGGAGCTTGCCCAAACAAGGTATTATTAACACGTGCATTTTACCTGTTGTGGCTTTTTGACTCCTTTTTTCTGAATCTGGTTCTGGAACACTTTTGGACCAGACATTTTTTAAATGATACATTTGTTTTTATTTTTAAAAGAAATTGATTCAGTTTGATTGAAACTGTTTATACAATCGTATTCAATCTAATAGGAAAATTGGTGGATAGTGAATCCAAACGAGGAAGTTAGAATTGGAGCAAAAACATCATCCAGATTAATTACTTACTGAATCGTACTGGATCATTAATAAAGATATTGTTTTTTTTGGACATAACAGGACACTAGAGTTTCCAAGAACCGTAACCGTAATTCAGTCTTAACCAGGTTCCAAAGTTAAACAACATGGAGCAAGTTTCAAATTAACCTCAGTTCACTAAATTGACTGGATAGCATCTTCAATTAGAGCTTCATGTCCGGTGTTGGGTTGCGTTTTTGAGTCTGAAAGAGGGAGCAACAGTTGGTGGTAGGCTGTAGTATTTTTCGGTAAGGGGTAACTTATTCGTAATCGCCTCAGACAGTCTCACTCCACTTACTATCCGAATCCAATGAACCTCTTCAACTACCCCATCCGAAACACACTTGATCCCGTGACTCCTAATTCCGCGATTTTTCACTCGCAACTCGCAAACCGTCGCCCAGTCGCAATCGGCTCAATTACGTCCGGGCCGAGTCCGTCCCGGGCCTAATTTAATAACCCAAATAATTGTGCAATATCTCAGATTGGTATCTCGCCCTCGTAGCCGTTGATATGTGCGAGGCGCGCAGACGAGTCGAACGGCCAGGCGATAACTGATCGACGAGATTGCGTAGAAAGGCGCGATGTTAAAAAGAAACGTGTCGATGGTAACACGCGTTTTCGGCCGAGCTCGTGCTGCTTTTATTGCTCCGTCAAATTGTTCGGGAGAGGGAGAGAAAGTGAGAAGGAGAGCGCGAGAGAGAGGCGGCAAGCGCGCTGAAATTTCAACCGAAGAGCGTCGTCGGCGAATAGAGTCGGCCCAGGGCCGGACCGAATCTGGACCTAAGGCGCGCGCGGGCGGTCGTCGATATCAAATTTATCAGATATCAGGTTACAACCGTTTATTCCGTCTTCGTCTCTTTAGCACGCTCTGCCGCACCAACGCGCTCCATCGCGATTAATAAGAGAGAGCCGTTCGCCGGCCAAGTTGCAACACTTGGATTCGATTTGACCTGGTTCTGGCAACGCCCGACCGGATATTTTGCGGCTCCGAATGATTCGCACAAGTGTCGCGCATGTCCGGTGTTGGGTTGCGTTTTTTGAGTTCCAAAAGAGGGAGCAACAGTTGGTGGTAGGTTGGCAGCGGCTGAGTCCGTGGAATTTTTGGGAAGTCTGCCATCAGAGGCAGCAGGTTGTTGAGCAGGGATATGAAGTATAAACATTTTTGAGGACATCCAGATATAATAGTTGGTTACCCCAGATATAGTAGTTGCGATCTACTATATCTGGGGTAACATAAAACCATGATTGATTCGATGTTAATGAAGAATGATTGGTAATGGATGTCTTGGTAGGACTTCAGAGATTGCAGGTAGTTCGTTAAGAAATCTTAATTTGGTTTTATATTACTAGTGTATGAAGTAGAAACTTTGTTTCAAGAATGTAGGTCCAGCCATGTTATAGAACACCATGACAGAGTTTTCATGAGATTCGACTGGCAGTAAATGCCTTGGTAAAACTTTAGAGTTTATACATGATTCGTTCAGATTACTTTATTTGACGATTCTTTAGATTTGTTAAAGTCTCTAAATGATATGTTATTCGACATGAAAATGGCTGGATATTATAACACTATTCAAGTACCATTTGCTTCATTAGACTCGATTTCTGGTACAAGTAGGCAGATCTCTATAGCAGGAATGAGGCAATGTTTTCCTTCAAGACTACGAAGTGTAAAAAAAATGTAACTTACAGTTCATCAGCATTCATTTATCAGAAGACTCGTCTTCTATGCATCGAAAGGCATTATACAACACGTCTAACAATTTTCAATGTAATCATCAGCACGTTTTCAATTAAACCACTTGTGTTCACACTGAAAACACCGCCTCCGCAGCCACAGGGAATCGCCTTAAATAGGTAAAAAATTCTACTTACGTATAAAATTTCTGCGCTGAAACGCTAATTTCAGTGATTACGAGCCGTTTGTATCTAAAACGCAAACACATAATCATCGTGTGTGTTTAACGCTACCCAGGTACCAATTATTATTTGCAAAGATAATTATACGTTTCTGGTCTATCGACGAATTATCATTCTGGCTACCAATAGAAATTCGATTCAATCTGAAATATTGTGTCCGAGACAGTTTGTTTCCAAACAATATTCTCTAAGTTTATTGCCAAAATCATCACATAGTGACAATCGCAATCCAATGTCTCAACTATCGACAAATTGATGCTTTTCCGCAAATACCTGCAATACCTGCCAAGAATCGTATCCATAACATGATATTTTTAACAACATAAAAGCTACAAGGCCATCCTCTTTTCTCTTAAACTTCCAAAACAACAACCAAAACAGATACATCAACATCCGATACCATCTATTCATCCGAATCTCGTTCCATGTCAACAAGGTCAAATTTGACGAATCACCCCAAACAAAAACCTGTGCTGCCCGGGAAACCAGAAGCGGCAACCTTCCCATGGCCCCCGCAATGCCCGTTTACCGTTCGTCCCAGCTGACGTAACGGCGTCCTGAAAGTAGTTGCAAATAAGCTGGTCTTCCTACCCGATTAAAACCAGATCCGGCGTGCAAGTCGGCTTACTTGTCGCGGAATAATAATATCCGACGCCGTGGCTCGGCTCGCTACCGTTTAGGATTTCGCCGCTCGCGCGCCTCGGGAAATAATACGCCGCGTGGGTTACGTGGAATAGATTGTGCCGTTGGCCGCGTGGTATTGGCGCGGAGCGAGCACATAGTTTATGCCGGCGGCCACAATGGGACAGTATTGTACGCGGGCATACATCGCGTGCTTCAGCCCCGAGAACAGAAGCGGCACGTCAAGGTTGATAGTGAGACCTATCAAGAAGCATCGCTCGAAAGAGACAAATGAACGAGGCCACGGAGCGCAGGAAAAAGACTGGGGAAGAGCGCGGACGGAACGATGCCGGAGATGCCAGGGGCCCGACCTAATCAACATCTGTTTAGTTCCTCGACTGGCGCAGTCCGGGCGAGCTCGGGTTACTGAATAATGGCTAATCAATGAGCAGTAGGCAACCGGGGCCCATTTTTCATCAAGCCAGCGAACGTTTTTATTGATTCGGGTGACCGATGGAGCGACGCTTGATAATGATATGAATGTCGCTCGACTTTTTGTCGACGCGCAAAGTGGACTTCCTTTTTTATTGGCCGGCCCAAAACAAATCACTCGAAAGTCGTCGAATTTGGACGTCCGCGTGGGCACCTTTTTGCGCGGATGGGGGGTTCAAAATTTTACGAGGCTTTTTCAAAAGAAGACTAGAGTCAGTGAATAATTGTTAAAATGACGTTTAAAAAGAAAAGAACCAATTTGTTATTATATTTGTTTGTCTCTAATGTTTATTCACATTTGACCTTTATCATAAATGAAAAGAAATATATTTTTTGTTTCCTTCGTGTGTATTTATTTACCATTGACCTTCAGAAAGAACAATTTGTTATGATTTGTCTTCATCTCCAATGTTTACTCTCCACTGACCTTTATCAAAACAAAAACAAATAATTTGTTATTACCCTTCTTCCTCCAATCATTATTCACCGTTCACCTTTATCACAACGAAAACAAACAATTTGTTTTTGTATTCCTTTCTGATCACTGTTTATTTACCATTGACCCTCAGAAAGGGAACAAGCAATTTATTATTATCTTCCTTGTGCAATATTTGTTCGCTGCTGTAATTCAGAACAAAATTTTTACTTTTGATTCACCGCAATTGTCTTCATCGTCTTCTTTTTCGGGTAAAAAGAAGTGGAAAGAATAAAAGGAACAACTGCAATTCTAGATTCGAGTGAGTTATTTTTGCGCCTGCATGGGATTGTGGATTAGAATGTTTCATGGCGGGAATGTTAGAATGTCCGCATTGTCGGCTCGGGAAATGAAACAATTCGTATGCGAGCGACGTCACGTGTGAGGCATAACGTAGTCCAAGTTCATGTGGTCAGCTTCGTGACCTCTGTAAGGTGAGCGCGTCCTAGTATGCAAAGCGCACGAGAGCGTGTGCGAAAGTAGAGTTGTTGTGACTGCACGGAGAGAGCGGCGGGGGAGGTGGCTTTAATGAGGCTTGTGGTTAATTAATTGGCGGTTTTGTGATTAGGAAATACAGTTACGGAGACCTAACCAAACGAAAAGTCTGCAGTCCATATACGTTCCAGCATTCCCCTGAACGGATTTGAAACAAAATGATTCAATTTCGCCGACCCTTCCCGTTTTGCCTACTTCTATTATCCTCGACATTTTTCCTCGCGTGGAATACAATCAGGGAGAATAAATTACCAATCGCCATTGCGAAACGAGAAAGTGTCGTAAATTTTCGTAAACAATTCCAACTTGGCTTCAAAACGGCTCGTCATCGATACGCCCAGAACTATTCTACGTAACTGGAATGCAGGAAAGCTGACATTGACGCCTATGAAATTTTCGGCACACTTTTTTACGACTTCCCTAAGGCCGTAAAAAGTGTACCTCGCTCTTCCTCAACCCTTTTCACACCACGTTACCTCACCTCCAGTCGGGCGAGGTAAAAATTGTTGAAATCCCTGGAAATTCCTGGCCTACAATCGAACTCTTTCTCCTCCTCGAACTTTCTTCCAACTGCATTAGGCAATGCTCCTTGAAAATAATTTATAGACATATCATATGTATAGACATGTATAAGAATGTCCAATAACTATACACTATAAAAAAAGTCTTGTAATAAAAATTAATTACACTTAACAGCCATTTTACTTCAGAGAAGTGAACGATATTTTCAATTTGATTTGATGTCACAGAACACAAAAATCATTATGAAATATCAAGATTGTTTCTAGTTTTTATGTAAAGTTAAAAACACCTTTTTTGGTCCTGACAGCAATTGCTAATATTTGTTTTCAAATTGCCGTAATTCCAGTAAAAATATTTTTCAATAATTTTTTCGATGATTCTACATTGAATTAAATTACTGTCTTCTGAACCCCAAAGTCGTGAATATTGACGTTTTATGTGGCTGAAGTTAGAAACGTTTTTGACACAAAACAATTTTTTCGTGTATTGCCCCGAAACTACATTAAAATTATCCTGAAAACTTATATTTAATATGGAGCTAGCGAAGGCTGCTGGGAATCGAACTGTCATGGTTCCGCATGTTGTAGTCCCGACTCGGATTTCTGTTTCCAAGCTTTTTGTGACCTTCAGGTGGAACATGTCCATGAACGTGCAGTTTCAAAGGACCGAAAACTACCCAGCAATTCAGATTGTATTCATGCGCATTCAACTGCGTGAGATTTAAATGTGTTCCTTTAACTTGGCGCATTAAATTTTCTATGCCGTACATTCAATCCGTATCAATGTATAAGAAAGTAATTTTAACCTATCATTAGAATTACAGTGCAGTACATCAAATCACTGTGGACGGATTTAGATTGAAGTCGAGAAAGAGCCATGTGGCAAACGTGAGTCATTGGAGAGGTTTTCGTCGTCCAATTCCGTCCGTTCAGGACTTAAAGGGTTAAAATAATTTATATAACATGTTTATTAAATAATCTTAATCCTGCACTCACAGAAATGTCTATTTAACGTAAATGGAATCAGGGTGCGTCAAGTGGAAAATCCATTCAATATTTAAATAAGAATACGTAAGGTTCTCATAAGAGGATTTTATTCTTCCGAACAGTATTCTTGGGAGAAGAAGATTTCCGAACATACGAATGACTTCGCCTGATTAATAAGAATAAAATGTTTCTTGTCCAAATAGAAACAAAGATATCACTATTTTTAGCGAATACTTAACTTTAAAATTTATTCTGGATTAAAAATGGTATCATTTATTGTATTTTCAACATTATTAAACTCACATGTGTTGGTTCAACGAAATTTAATGTAAAAAGACAATTAAAAATGTTAATAGAATTGTTTCTTGGTTTACAATAATTTTGGAACTTAGTAACTTCCAACAGTAACTAAGTTGGTAGTTACTGTTGGAAGTAACTACCAACACGGTAGTTACTTCTGCTGCAGTTACTATAGAGATCTCTAAAGTAACTTCTGAATATTCTAGAATAACCACTTATTTTTTACAGTAACTTAAAAAATGTCTGGAGTATTTTTCCGTGCGGCCTATACTATTTTCACCCAAACAGGATACTATTGCAAAATAATACAGTAAAATTTACTATAATATTTTTCTCAGTGCAACTGCGCATAATATTCTCCACACACATGATTCTCCCAACAGTATCAACGCACACCACGGCCATATCAACCATTCTCCGGTTGTCACCCTCGTTGCAACAATTGGCTGCGGTAGCTTGGCAGTCGTTCCGTTTGTCCTCCACTTATTCCCGTCGAATTCGTCCCTTGACTCTCTCCTGATACTTCAAGTGCAGCCAGGCAGATAAGGCTCGCTACAAGAGCAATCGTATTTGGTGGTTCTTCGGCGGACGTACAATCAGATATTACGTATGCACGATCGAAACGAAACCGGCCTCGGCCGCGCCCGACCCCTTCCCCGGCCCCTCTGGCACCCCCCTCGGGCTCGCTTTGGCGTTTATGTTTCCGCGATCGGGCAAACGGTCCCGCTTCTGCTTTATGAAACGCAAATCGGCTCGGCCAATGGCGACCGGGGACACCCCGATTTCGTCCGGCTATACGCTAATGCGGCGCGCGTTTTGGCCGGCGGATTCATTAAAACTGACTCGGCGCTAGTGAAAAATGTCCAAATCTGACAACACTGGATCGATGGCCGTTGCACCGGACAAGCGATTCTCCAAATGCCGGTCCGCGCCGCTAACCAGTAGCAACGTCATCAGGTATGCGACGTCGGCGAAAAAGGACGGTGGCGGTAGCAAGCGAAACTGCCTTAAAAGAAGGAAAAAGAGTAGTAACTGAGAGGCCAAGGTGGCGACAGCACTGAAGCCTATTGTCCTCGTGTCTGCAGCCTTTTTCAATTCAAATTCAAGCAGCAAAAAAAGCGCAGAGCACACACACGTTTTCGGCGCGGACCGAGCCGGTCCTACGTCCGTGCATCCCCCTGACTCCCTTCGGCTCTCCCTCTGCCCCCTCCCCCTCCCCCGAACCCGGCCGTTTCTTCGGCCTGGCAAGTTCTCCTCTTATTCTTCTCTTCTTCTTGTTGACGTTGTACAAGGCTGATTCTATGGGACCGTAAATATCACCATTACAGAGAGCGAGAGGGCCCGGGAGAAAGACAAAGGGAGAAAAATCGAGAGGGGCATTTCAATTCGGGATACACGGGCATTCGCGCATGTTACTCTAACTAACCCGGCCACCCCCTCCCGGATCAAATTTCACGAGCGTCGCCTAACAATCGTCGGGCTAGGCCGCCGGTGTCAAAATATCGTTGGATCTCGATCTGCGGACGTTGTTAATTGGCTGCCGGAAAAAGTCCGCGAGGGGGCGCTGCCAAGTATCCGAGGTGGTCCCTTTGTTTGGACACGGAGGTTAATGATACGGCTTTGACGGGAGGATTTTTGGGGATCTAACTTACTTTTAGATTTTTTGTGCTTGACCAGAGACACTATCGTGTCTCTTGATGGGACAAGGCAAAAAAAGGGGTGTTCGTTTAACGAGTTCTGCACTGAGAGGAGAGTTTTTAAGTGTTTTAGATTTTAATCTACCTATTTGTGATTGAAAACATCGGGAGTATTTTTCGAAACAGAAGTCTTTGAGACGAAAACATTTCTTCTTGCAGGGAGGCAAAAGGAAAAGAGTGTGTGGATTTGTGTGGCATGTGTAAGAGTGTAGGATCCGACCAAACTTTTCTTAGAGGGTACTAGTAAATGATGTGGTTTCCAGCAATGTAATTTTGATGGGTCGTTTCTTATTTATCACCGATTATGATTCTTTGTTTTTCATAAGAACTTTGGTTTGGAAGGCATTCAGTCGAAGTTATTTATATGCTCTTGTGCATCTAGATTTGCAACCCAAATAGATATGATTCTCCAGGATAGGTAGCAATTTCGCATTTCCAATTTCGATGTAAATTTAACCGTTGACTTTGTCCGAACTTTCATTAGAGGGAAAAAAGACCAAGTTAGCAGTGGGAAAAAATACAGACTGTTTCCATAGTTCTTTGAGTCCAATGTTTATATTAATTCGAGATACGTAGACCCAGCATTCTGTGTAAGCCTATTAATTTTCTTACTTTACGATAAAATAATGATATATTACATGGTTGAAATATCACATTCTAACAACTGACTGCCTTTCGTACACGTTTTGCGGATTTGTGCCAGGTTTCTTTCAGGCGAACAAAGAACTGGACTGTTCAAATTACTGTTTTGTCTGTGAGAATTACAATTGAGACTGTTCGTTTCTTTATAGTCCTTAGACGGCACAGTAAATAGTTAATCAAAAACAAATTCCTTGAATTCAGCATATTTTGAGTTAGCGTTCCGCAGTTACTTTTGTATACGTAAACTTTCTGGAATAACTTATTGTTGATCGGTTTCAATCACTGCAACTTTTCTTGGTTAAAAAAAAGAAAAATGTAATACTCGGAACATCAGATTAATTTTAATTCAATACAAAGACAATATTGTATTGAAATTGAACAATTTAGAATAGTCCAAACAGTAATATCTCATAGTTACTTAACTATGAGATTACTACAATTCATAAACTGGAAGCAAACTCTGAGAAATGGGGAAAATATTGAAAAAAATCTGAACAATCTTAAAGAACTTTTGCAAAAGTGCTCAAATTAAAATTCTATTTCTGATGTCAGGTTTGATTATGATAATTTAGGTTGATTATGAGTAACAAAAGTCAACCTCAAATCCATTATTAAAAAAAACACCAACTCCGGTACTCCAGATACGAAGAATTACCTGAAACTTGCCTCTGTACCTAGATTAATAAAAATATTATTCTGTAAAAGCATGACTTGAACTCGCACTTTTGTAGCATGATGTTTCACGTAATTATTACGTACACTGTAAAAAGAGTTGCATAAAATTCCGTTAAATATGACGGAATCTGATTGCCGTGAAATTTAACCAAAATCAAATGCGGAATTTTCCGTAAACTGTCACGTAAAGTTCCTATTTTTAATCTCACGAATTAACTATTTCCGGGCAGAATATTAAACGGAATTGTCGTTAAGTCAAATGAATATGAAATATTATCATACAAAGAGGTATGACACAATTAAAAAACAACATTACTCCTGGTCTTTATCTTTGAAATGCTCGATCGCGCCATCTGTCGACCAAAATAATTGACTGTTTAAATGTTTATAATTCGTTAAATCAACTGCAATAGTCAGAGTAGTGTTTTGTAAAAGGAAACTATGAATTATTTTTCATCTTACACGCCGTTGTCACGGATTCATGGAATTCCGAGTAATTCCATTATCTTAGCACATGTGCGACATTTGGGCGCCGAGATTCTGAAAAGTTTCGAGGCCTAATTGTAAGAC
>JABFPB010005843.1:0-12769 GCA_022817645.1 Ceratoteleas bidentatus
TTTGACGAAAACAAATCTTTTGTCAGCGAGTTATTGTGGTCGATAGATGGCAGGAGTGCACCATTTAAAGATACCGGATTGACGTATTTAGCATAAATTTTACAACGAAAATTTTACACTCTAAATACACTGTAAACACACATGCTACCCAGTAAACCAGATTGTCCCAGAATGGGTCAATATTAGTCCAATAAAACTGAGTTCATTTGGTCAATTATTGAGTTCTTCTACGTAGTTTTCAAATTGCGTTCAACTAGCTCCAACTGTGCGGCCTCCAGGATGCCCGCCGATTAGCAGGTTGCCGCCACGCAGCACCGGGGTAGCGGCCACAGGAGTTGCCCAATACGGATGAACAAATTTATTTTTGTAATTCAAAAGAGGACCAATAAACACATGTATTCCATTTTTTCCATACATTGTTAGTTATCCTTTAAAAAAATCGCAAAAATCACCTTTTTTTAGGCCGCCAGAGAGTACTACCCCCTTCAGTGTAATTTAGTCGGTGTTAAAACCTTGCTAATTTTGTCGCCTTTACACTGAAAAAATACCTGCTTTACACCTCATTTACATTGAAAATAAACTACTCACCATATATTACGCCAGAAAATTGCAGTGTAGGCTCAAACGCCAGGGTAGGGTTGGACACGTCCAAACAGTGACGAATTAGCGCCTACTTAAAAAAATAAAATGTCACTTCAGTCGTACTCACCAAACTGTCTTACAAAGCGTATTGTAACATTGAATCCAATACTGATTTAGCATTGTCAACCCAAACAGCAGAAAAAGCACTGCTGCAGTCTTGAAAAATGCTAAATCACTAGTCAAACAAGACTGAAACAGTATTGTGGAGTTACTATTGGTATCCCATACTATGCTACCAATACAAAATCAGTATTGGCTGTCGGTATTGGTTACAAAAACTGCCACGGTAGGTAAAAACCGCTATATCAGCGGTTTTTTCCCCAGTGTAGGCTAAAAAGGCCATAGCCTAGGGCGCAAACATTTTGAGAGGCGCTTAATATCAAGAATTTTTTGTTTTTTTTTTCATTTTTATCTAATTAATTTTTTTATTTCTACACCCAGAAGAATAAAAACATACTTGCGGTCCGCAATAACAGAAAAACGATTGAATTAATTGGCAATCATGAATATCGAGGCTAAAATAACCAGAAACTGGAATTTTTAAATTCTAAATCAAAATTTTGCCCAAATGAAAGTTTGTCAAATTAATTTTGAATACAAAAACTATCTAGAAAACTGGTAGGTACCTGTTTATTTTTTATCATTAAACACGAATACAGGCAACAACTAAAAATGGAAAAAACTATATCAACTTATTTTTTGTAAAAAAAAATTTTTTTTTAACAAAATTTTATTTTTGTATATGTTGGAGGCGCAACATTTTTTAATCCAGCTCTGCGTCCAAACGGGAATTTCTGCGATTTGGTACGAATAAAATGAATATATACTTCTATTTTCATATACTGCAATTTAAATAACAGCGCAATTGTGAGTGTGGCGCCACTATCGCAGCACTTTAGTTTGAAAAATGCCCTCCTTTTTCACCGACCAATTAGCGAACGTTCATGCTATCAAATATTTTCTAATTCAGACTCGGAAGGTGTGACAATGTTTTAACGAATCACATGCCAAGATACACGAACTGTACTGTGTCGAACCACGAGTTTCTTTTTTTAGGATTTTTTAATCGCAGAACAAATAATTTAGTCGTTTCACTAAAGCTTTGACGACGAACTTATGAAGCGGTAAGTTTGTTAGTAATTATTCATTCCAATTCCACCGTGTTCTCCGTCATTATCTCCGGCGACACGTGTTTCATTATATACGATAAATCATAGAAGCCTTCAATTGATAAACAAACCGTTGATGTCGACTTTCGTGTGTATTTATTTTTGTTTATTTTCTCATGCGATTTTAATTTATTTGTTCGATTATTACACGCCTGTCAAATGAATATCAAAATCTAACATACATTTGCATTGTACACAATAATCTCCATTGTTAAGGTTTTATTCTGTCGTCACTGGTTGAATCAAAACAAACCAAACGTAAACAGTGTTTCCACTTTCACCGAAATGCGCCGTGAAAGATTTATCGTATACTTTTTTTGGAATTGATACATTTACACATTTTATTCTGTAATTGAGCATTCGTACTTTCACGCCTGTTATTTTCCAACCAATTTTTCGATGATACAGGTATTGTTTACAATATTGTTAGAAGGTAACAGCCTTTTGTTTTGAAGTAAATATATACTGTAGTGAGTAGGTTACGGAATCAGATATTCTAGTATATTCAAGTGGTTTCTTTTGGATTACCTTTGCTTGTCTGAAAGGGGCTTTGTTGATTTATTTATTGTTGTTTGTCTGGTGCAGATGGATACGACGGTAAGGAAAGTACCGAATAAAAAAATGTCGGAGCCAGTGGACGAGTGGCTAGCAAAGGAAGGATTTTTCAGAAAAATCGCGCCAAAGGATTCAACGTGCTTGTTTCGAGTAGTCAGTGAACAAATCTATCTCACTCAACATGATCACATTCGAGTTCGAAAGGAGTGTGTCGAATTCATGCAAAAAAACCCAAATATTATAGAAAAGGTAACAAAAGGTTAAGTGATTTAGTTCGGAGTTCCTTGATCAGTTCAAAGTTAGTTAATATTATATAGAAGGTGGTAACCTGATTTAGTTAAATTATGAACTATTTGCATATTTTTAAAGTGAATAATTTAGTTTTCAAAGAATCGGGTAACGTTTTTCTGTTGACAGAATGTATCGATCTCAGTGAACGATTACTTGGATCAAATGGCTTGCTTTACTCAATGGGGTGGTGACAATGAAATCAAAGCAATGTCTCTGCTGTACAAAGTAGATTTTGTTGTATTTAATGCACAAACATTTACCCGAACAGCAGTTACCAATAATGGATTTGACAAGTCCATAAATTTATGTCATACGCCTCCAAAGCAGTATGACGGATTATATACTCAGGAGTACATGTCTAATGCTGCATTTTGTCAATGTAATTATATATTTTGCGTTACCTTAATCAATTTTATTTCACTATTGTTAAATTGATGAAGTTTATTTATATTTTGCAATATAAATATAATTGAGTTATGTATTGCAAAAATGCAATTATTTGTAAACTTCACGATTGCATTGAAATATTTTCTAGCTCTCGTTTACCAAACGTTGTACAAAAATGTTTTTAACATTACTGACATTGATGGCACAGTAAACCGGATGCTTCATGAACGATCACCTGATATTCGACATGATAAATTTTTTCTTAAGGGAAATTTCGAGATTCGAGAGTAAGTTTTCTTTCATTATTCAAACATTTCTTAATGAAAAAAATATACTATCAATTATAAAGCTGCTTATATAATTTGTTCAATCGGTTAGTTTAAAAGTTTCTGTTCAGCAAAACAGATATTGAGCAGATAACAAATATAATGAAATGTTTGGTGTGATATTTTAAAGTTAATTTAAAGTAAATATTAGGTAAAATAGTGTCAATTTCAAGTTGAGCTAATTTATCTTTATTTACTTGTATTATATATGTAATGTATTTAATAAATTACAGTCAATTAAGAATGCAATTATTTAGTAAAATAGACTACAGCTGTGATGAAAGTGATGAAAGTCGAACATCGCATCTGAATTCATCTCTTCCATTTCCATACAGAGTTGCAAAAGCTCTTGATCCTTACATTTACCGAAACACTGATTTAGACGTTTGGCATGAGCTTAAAAGAGGTATAGCAATCTTATAGAAGCTTATGTGTGAATTCTGTGGTTTTGAGGAAAACCCAGTTCAGTCACTTGTGATTTTGAGATATTTGCATTTAAGTTTTAAAAGTAAATTGCCATATTTGTCCAAAAATGTGACTTAACTGTCTTTTCCCACAAAACCACAGAATAGCTTGGATTTAGAAAGCAACTTATTACTGAAATAAAATTGATATGTGCAGAGGTTCGAAATGCTGGATGGACTAGATACAACACTGATTTCCAAATTGGTGCCAAATGTCTTGTTCAGTTGGATAAAATTGAGAATGTTGACAGAGAAAATAACAACGACCTTCTTTATGCCGGCGAAACTAAAGATTCGAACGACGATTTAAAATCGTCGAAAAGCATGAAGAAAGAGGATCCTGTTTACTACAATGGCCATATTCAAGAAATGAGCAAAAACGAGGGTCCTGTTGTCGTCTATATCGAGGAGCTGGGCGAGAGGAAAACTGTACCATATTCTGCTTTGAAACCATTGTCCATACGAAAAGTAAAGCATAATCAAAATTGGAACAACAACTTGCCGAAAAAGAATACAAGTCTAGATCAAAGTTAGTAATCGGTTTCATATGTTCTTAATGAAATTTAATACTTGATGATATTTTATATCAGTGTTATCAAATTTTTATAAAGCGTTAACACATTTTTATCTAAAAAGAATAAATAAATAATAGATCAATTTGCACTGATTCGTTAATAGGTCAAAAGTGGAAAAAGCATTGGGTTTGTTCACGGAGAAACAAAGTTCAAGGACCTAATATGAACATGCCACCATTTGAAAGAAATCCTAACGAAGTAAATCGAAAAGAAATTACTAACGAAACTAAAGATTGGAATGAAAATGGGTAAATAAATATCTATGAATGCTTATTTGTAAATCTATATTATCAATTTGTAGTTAAAAAATGAGATTTAACGTAATATATCATATAAAGTTAACTGATTTTGACATTATTATTTCAAAAATCACATAAAATTACGAGAAATTCGTACTTTTACAACGCTAAAGGAATTTTACATTTTTTACTACGTAGCAAATAATATTTAGTGGAACATATGTTTTGATTCAATATTGTAATCTTAAACTTTTCAGTGTGAAAACTGAACCCCTAATGGCATTTGACCAATATAAAACTCCAAATTTTAATACTGGTCAGAACTATGAAGAGGTGAGTGGACTATACTGATTTTTTTCTTAATTTGTCTTAATTGGCATAAGTTACCTTACGCTGCATAATACATACATAATTTGTTTTTTAATTAATAAATGTATACCTTAATGACTGAAGGTTCCTGTTAATCCAAAACCTAAAGAAAATGAACAGGCTGCTTCACCGGAAAGTAACCATCGCAGAATACCATATGAGGAAGATAAAAATGTCAGCCAGAATGAGATCAATCAGAACAGTTCAAATATGAAAAATAGTAATCATTACCCGCAGGAAAATGATGGCAAGTCAAAATTAATTTGAAAATAAATTTTTTCAGAGGATTGTTTAGTCACTACATTATATTTAGATAATAATTTTCAGAAAAGATTATATTAATATTAAATATTATATTTTACATGATCAAAATAGGAAACAATATGTACAATGTGAAACCCCAATACAACAATCCTGAAAACATAAGTGTTGTACCAACTGTTCAGCCAATAAATTTATCGGTTGCAAAGAGTTTGGATATCAATGGGAGTGACTTGCCATATTCAGGTACTGCTTATTGGAAGACAAAATTGATTTCTTAATTACATTAATTTAAAAAAAATCAATAAAATTATTGATTAATAATAAATCGATTATGAATTATTCATTACTTTTTAAAGAAAAGGGCCAGCTGAAATAATAAATTCCTTTTTTCAGAACCTTGTACATTGCGATTCTTTTACAATTTAGGACTTGAGGTAATTAATTTAATGTACAATCAATTGTTTTGTTTAAACTACAAAATAGAGAAACTTTAATTATATAACTATAAAGCAAGAAAACATAGCAATAAATATAAATAATTTAAATACGATATATTTTTACAGTATTTCTTTACAAACCAAATGTGGAATTACCCCTCAAATGATCAACTGGTTTCACCAGCATTTTTCTCTACTCAAAATCCACCTTTGATGTCACCGTCTGGGAATTCGCCGGTTATGTCAAATGGTTTGTAAAATGAGTTTATTATTTAATCTGTTATTTAATTCATGTTAAATAATAAATAATACAATTTAACGTTGCTGTTTCTAGGGCTAAATGTGATCAATGAAGAAGGAGAGCAGATGGGTGACATGAACCGATCTAAGGTGCATAATGTGCGGCGCAAAGACGAGGGAATGGCTCGCAGTAGGAATTTGCTGAAAAATAATAACCTGCCACGCAACAACGAGCGTTACCATAAGTCTGCTCAAAATGTCCAAGTCCATGGACACGAAGCCCAGAAAAACATTCGTGATCTTAACAAAAGTTTACCTCACAACAGCGGCGAACGCAAAGATCACCTGAACATGAACAAAGACGTTTCAAGGAACAATAGAAATGATATGGGGCCGCGTTTTAGAAAAAACGATGGTATTTATGAATACATGTTCAGTTTACAAATTGTATTTAAGTTCATTATTAATAAATAGGGTTGGAGAAAAATATTTGTTGAAAAAATCAAATAAATCAATTAATTTGATTACAATCAGATACATTTTTTTTTACTTTGTACTATTTATGTGGACGGCGCTGGAATTGATTCAGACACCTACGCGATGGTTGATTATTGTCATATTAAATTATTAATTGCAATAAGTCCCAGTAAATGGTAACGAAGTAAAACTTATTCTATTAAGCAGGTTCCTTGGATATACGAAATAAATGCTGATGACTTCAAATTTGTCACCAGCAGCAAATTTGGTACCCATTGCGAAAAAAATGCCAAGAATAATGTTCCAAAATTTGGTTAACTCACTAATTTCTCGGAAAAGACACAGTTAAAGTGAAACGGAGTTTGGAAAATTTTAACTCGCTGGCATTTGTTTACATTTTTTTAAATTTCTTTTTACAATTTAAGACGTATAAACCGTAATTTGAGACAGATTTGGTTGAAAATATTTTTATCTGGGATCCTTGTACACGGTAATGTTTAAACTGTGAATATATTGTTTCAGGGTTGTATAAAATAAATAAAAAATATTTAAAATTAAGAAACTAAGGAACCGCTTTAATTTCAAATAGTATATTTGAAATTTGTGTAACAATCTCAGCAAACAAAAATAGGTAGAACCCAATTAAAAAGTGTAATACAATATATTTAAAACTTATTGATTTGAACCAGTTAAACTATAATTTTATTATTTAAAACAATTTACATTTCCATATATTGGTTTAAAATTAACGCAGACAATTTACAATTCAAAAAATGTATTTGATTGAACCAATATTTCCCAAGAAACTTGAGTATTTTGAACAAAATTAAAAAATGTTTAAAAAAAATTTTAGTCACGTTTTATAATCTGGCTTCTATCTAAACAGACCTAGAAACAGAATGTTTTATTAAAACATTTTATTTAGACATTGTTCTGAAGTGGAAAACTTGAAAATTTTTATTATAAGGTCATTTGAATAGAAAAAACTATTAAATAATGTTATTAACTTGATTCATGTAATTTTGTATCATATGGTAATTATAATTATTAATTGGCTTTCATACGTATTCAAATGCATAACAGTTATCAGTTATGCATTCGAATAAAAAGTTTAACAAATAGAAATATATCATAACAAAATATATTTTGATAAACAATAGTTTACCTTGATTTAAACAACGATTTTTCCTTTGATTGAAATTCATTATTTAAATAAATAATTTAAATCAACTGACTTCAATCATGAAAACCTTATTAACGAACTGAATTTTCAACATTTTTGACTTTTCATCTGTAAATGATGACACTTTATTACTGTTATATTTATTGAGTTATTTCTCATTTCATTGTAAATGCCTCTAATTAAAACAACTGACATTTTTCAGGCCGAAACGCAATGTACCCGCAGAAAGAAGATTACCAAAACCCCTACCAGAACAGGTACAACAACGGCGCAAACAAGAATCACGAGCAACCTGCACCGCAGGGCGAGGCTGAGATGGTGCAAGTTCAGCAGCAGACATTCAGTGGCGCTGCGGTCTATCAGGTACCATTCAACCAGCTACCGATGTACGGTCAGGTTGCCATCTGCAATTCGGAAGTTGAGGCCTACGGCGGGTTCTACCAACCGCAAGCAAACTTCATCCCGGTCGTCTACCCGCCACCGGCTCCCGCAAACGGCGAGCCTCCTGTGAGCGTCGACGATGGATCTGGATACCAAGTATTTTCACCGTACATGTACCCTCAGCCGACGATGTACGGCGTGCCGGAGAACTGGTACCCCGTGGCTGGTCCACCGACTGCGTATATGCCCTATGGACCCGTTCTCTCGCCCAACGCCTCGGCCAACTCGCAAAACACACCTGCAGTCTGACTACTTACCTCGTTTCTAAATTTCAGTCAAACTACGCAATAGCATTTTTCTTAACACGTAAATACAATTCGAGATCCGCATTCTTCTAAATAAAAGTAATACTACTTTGGCTACATTTGTTTGATTTTATAGTCAATTCAATGATTAGTGAAAGGACAGTTATTTGATACAAGTTAAAAGAAAGTAATATATTAGATATTAACATTACGATAAATTTAATATAAACATGTAGAAACCATCTGATACAAGTTTGAAATAAATATTATTTGTAATAAGTTAGTACTGATTATTTTGGTAAGCCTGTTTGAATAAGTTTGTTCGGTAAGGAGTGGTAAACATTATTTCTGGGTATGAGTCTAGATACCTAGGAAGTATGCATTTTTTATACTATCATATTTTAGGTGTAACTTATAGGTGGTTTTTGAAATCGTCTTAATTGAAAATATTGAAAATATGTGTGTGTGGAGAGCATATTAAAAGTAATAGGATTCAGCAGTCCGGAAAATCTTACAACTTTATTTTCAGTACATTCAGTAAGATTGCAGTTTATTAATTATCAAAGGTTACTATGAAACGGTATACTACTTTGGCTTGTCACAGTTCACACATTGTAAATTTGTGTGGATAAACTAAAAATCACAATAAATATTTAGTTGTATACCGTAAAAAATTCTTGTCTCTTATTAAAAATGAAGTACAGACACATAGCAACTTGTTGACACTTACATATGAAAATGTGGTCAATAAACACATTGTGTTAAGGGGACATTCCGGTGAAATGGCTAAAATCTGTAAACATGAACATATTTTACTGCTTTTAGATTATATTTATTTAATTTCGACAAAAATAGCAAAAAAATAACAATAAAAGTACAAAATTATTGCTATTTTCGAGGTGCCTGTCTATATGGAATTTTAATACAATAATAACAAAATCACTGTTTTTCTAAAAAGCATAAAAAAGGGGGGAAATTCAACAAATTAACTAAACTTTTCACACTTACAGCATTCGAAAATTCGAATGCTGTGAGTGTTTTGAAGATTGAAAACGCAATAAATAAATATTCGAGATAATCGCGTTTAAAATTTTATTTATATAATATCTTGTATTTCATGCAATTTTTGCAAAGTTTAAATATTCAAATATTCTCATATTCTTAGACCACAACTAGAACTTTTTTTTACTTCGTGATATAATCTGCTACTTTTCATGTGTGACTTACACCCCGAGATGAAAATTTCAGTCTCTTCAGCCTCTTTAACCTCTGTTAAGATTTATAGAGTTCAATTGCAGTCTTTTTTCAGCCTCCTTTCAGTCTCTTCAGCCTTTTCGTTCTGCTAAGCCTTCTTTCAATCTCCAGTTGGAGGCTGAAATTTCCATCTTGGGACAACCCTTTATAAAATTCTGCTCTTACCGCGAGTTTGAGTCATTCTATTAAAAACATCTTGACCATCCATATATTATGTAACGCTGTTCTGTGAATGGGTCCTTTTTTATGTCAGCATATCATACGTTTTTTCTATTTCTCTATAAGGATAGCCTTCAAAATAATATGACTTCTTTTCTAAATCATATTACTTACGATTGAAAATCACAATTGCATATCGTTTTGTTAAAAAATAATTAGCAAAAACGACTAATAAATATTTTGGCAGTAAATTAAAATAAATAATGAACAACATACATGTTATAATTTTCATAACATTTGTAACAAAATAGAAAAAAATAACATTTAACAAATATTTGAGTTCATATCGAACGACTCAATTACTCAGATAGACCGCACTTGGACACTGGGTTCAACTTGCAAAAAAATTTGATTTTCCAACTCAAATTTCGAAAACTTGCACCACACGAGTGTTAAACCTAAAGTATTAGAACGTCCCCTTAACGATTTTTGTCCACTTTTCCATACATTCCACACACAGCTACGCTACATTTTTCGCCGGTTTCCTTTCTCCTATTGTTGAAAGGCATCGTTGACTTGTTCGTCATCGTCATCGTCGTCTTCCCCATCACTGTCAAACGTATTATCGGGAATATCGTACAGTCGGATCATCGGCTTATTCGGATCCTTCATGATCAAATATTTGCCATCTTTCTGCTTCATGCAAATGTCGATTATGCAACGAAGAATGCCCCAAGCGTTATCCATATTCAGGTTGATCTGAGTGGCAAACTCGTTCGGTTTGTACTGCTGGGTCCCTAAAATGACGTGTTTGCTCGAGTCCCGGACCACTGCCCTGGACACGTAACCGAATTTGAGCTGATCCGAGCCAGCCAACAGTGCCTGGACTGTCCACTTGGCGAGTTTGCAAGCGTTGTTCCTCAGTTCATTGGCGAGCACGGCGCCCCTCTGGGAGTCGAGTTTTTGCCGCCATTCGACGCCGTTGGCGAGCTTTGAGTCCCACTCGTTCAGGGCCTTGATTGTGAGGAACTGAGTTTCGTTGTTGGGACCCTGCATGACTGCGTCGTGTTCGCAACGTGCCACGAGCACTATGCCGTTGTTCAAGTCCCACTTTCGGTAGCGGTACGCGACGCTGGCGATGTCACCCTCCTCTTCCTCGGAAATGAAAGGGTTGCCTTCTTCGAATTTGAAACGGGGCTCGTTGGATTTCAGAACCTGTTCAAAGTTGTGTTGTTTTCAGTTAAGAGATTACGGAATTAATTTTTACCAATTTAGAAATAACTGAATTTTGAATGTAGCTGCTATTTTCTTTAAGGATGTTCTACATATTTTATAGTATTGAATTTTCAGAATAATGAGTATGTCACAAAATTTCAAAAATATATTTCTTAAGTTATAGAAAGAATCTATGAATTATTTCGGAATATTTCAGTGACTGCAGCCAAAGATAAATTTATTTATCTTTGGAAATTGAATGTCACCAATGGTATTGTCCAAACGTATTTGACTATATTGTCCCTCATAACAATATTTCTTCTTTTTACATAATGGACAGTTTGTTGCACATTCACCATCAGAAATTGTCTGATGAGGTCCATCAACATTGGTCGAAACGTAACAAATAAATAAAAAGGTGACATCCAAAGAGATTGGACACATAAAGGTCTGTTTATTTAACTGGTCGTAAATCATCACTACAAATAAATTTATTTATTTTATTTATAAATTTATCTTTATAAATAAAACAAATAAAGATCATTTCACTGGTCATTAATAAATTAATAATTAATGATCAATGAAATGATCAATCTACCCACCTGTTGTGAAAAGTTATGATTAATGAATGTAGCCTCGAGGGCTAAGTTCCTCGGCGAGTTGAGCGAGTTGCCATCATCCTGAGGAGGCTCCACACTCGTTTCGTTCACTGTCAGCAGATCAAACTCCGTATTGTCTCTTTTGTCGAAGAACAACTTGTCCCCGATCTTTTCAATTACAATATCCCACGAGTAGTTACTCCGAGTGCAGCACATAATCGTCGCCAGGATGGCGTCGGTGGCGTAGACGTTGCCCTCCGTTTTCGACAGCTTCCTTATGATTGGGTCGTCGGTGGTCGTCACTGTGTGGAAGATCCGGTCGATCCTCTGCAGTGGTTTCTCGTTCTTGACATTAACGCGGTCGTACGTCTTGTCATAGTATTCCAGTGAGCCGCAGCAAAGAACATCTTCGCCGTCTTTGATTCCCGGGAGGGAAAGTTTGGCCAGCCGGGGGAAGTCCATTTCTTCAATGGTGACCCAATCAGGTCGGACCGTGACGGAGGCGTCGCGGATCTTGATCGGAGCCTGGTTCTTGTGGTTGCGCATACCCTGCTGCCGGTTCCAGCGCTTGGTCTGGCCCTTGCGCTCCCGTTCCCGGGACTTGAGCTTATTGAGGGCTTGCATCTGACTGAAACCTCCGCGTTGACCACCCCGACCTCGCATGTTGCGCTGATTATGGCGACCGAAGCGACCTCGTTGGTACGGTGGCTTCTGGACGCGGGTTGTGTCCACTAGGTGGAAGGTTGACTCATCTTCATCGTGATAGTAGGCGTACTGGTTTCCAGAACCAAATTGGGAGGTGTACTTGTCTGCAAATTCACATTTTTCGATGAGAAACAAATTTTGTTGAGTGTTACATTGATGAAGACCTATTTCAGTTTATATGGTGATAATATGAAATAAGTTCTTATGTCTTCAAGGAATCTTGATCAATTTAGGTTTATTCTCTTTAATTGCCTACTTTCGTACTGAACATTCCTAGCAACAGAGGCTTAGACAATACACTCAACTCTCCTTAAGCACACGTCTTCGGGGCCGGAAACTCTCGTTATCCGCACGTTCTATCGTTTTCGACGGCGGCGCATGCGTAACATCTGAATAAACTCGATGCGCATGCGTCGTGCAGCTTTAAACTATTTTTCTTTGATATTACAAATACTGAACATTGAATTGTGCAATTCTGACATCGGATTCGTTTTTGGCGACCCAAAAAACATAGAATAACTCACTGCAAGTAA
>JABFPB010005844.1:0-12765 GCA_022817645.1 Ceratoteleas bidentatus
CTCATTACAACAAGAGGTCCACCATCCCCTTCCGGGAAATCCAGACTGCTGTCCGCCTCCTGTTGCCTGATGAGCTGGCAAAGCACGCCGTCAGTGAAGGAACCAAAGCTGTTACCAAGTACACCAGCTCGAAGTAAAAAATCTAAGAACAACAACAGCATTGCCAAACCTACCATATAGTTAGGTTTGGCAATGTTGTGTTCGTTCTGTGTCACAGTACGAAATTTTACAGTTATCTACGAAGTTTCGTAGATGACTGTGAAATTTCGTACTGTGACATTAAATTTTAAAAAATTAATGTAAATGTGTTTTGTTTGAAACTGCTATATCATTAGTAACAGTTGCCTAAGGGAATAAAAATATTGCTCATCCACAGTAAAATATTTTCGTGGAAAAAATGCACTTGTTGCCTAAGATTTCCTCTCTATTGTATTTATTTTATTTACTCTATGTCATACTTTAAACGTTTAACTAAGAGATGCACCTGATGCCTAAAATGTTTTATCTACCCACTCAATCACGTTTGTCACAATGTCTTACCATACATTTCTTAAATTGGTAAATTTTTTTTCATTTACCAATTTAAGAAATGTATGGTAAGATTATTCAGGGTGGAATTTTTTTAATCCATTAGGACAGTTCCGAACTTGGTTTCGGATTCCGAGATGGATACCGTCTCGGATTTCGGAACGGAACCCTCCCTGATAGCCAGGTTTATATGCATTTTGTACACAGCCCTATCAAAAAATCCTACGTGAGATCCTACGAACACTTTCAAAAATCGATGGTGTAAAGTGTAAATGGTAGCCGCTGCTAAAATGTCGGTGTAAGAAAAGTAATTAAAAGCAGTGTTAAAATAACTCAGTGAAAAGTGTAGAGGGATTCTTCAGTTGCTAATTTTACACTTTTAGGATTACGCGCGAACACCGAAAAAGTGTAGAAATGTAAACAGAGATTGACGCCGGTAGCGACTAGTTGCCCTTTGTTTTCCAAGAGATTTCCAAGTGAAGCAGGGATTGAAAACTGCTTCTAAGTCTTGCAAATGTGCACATAATAACAACAATGGATGTGTGTATCTTGAAAAAAGTTCGGTAATCGTGTTCAGTGGTTAAAATGGCCGAATTTATATGACAAAAATGTACACCGATTGGTGTATTTATATGAGATTTCATTTGTACACTGAAAATTTACACCGGCCACAACTACACTTACACCAAATTTTAACACGAAAATTGATGGAAATGTATAAACCATATTCCGTGTTAAATTTTATACCGGATTTTTTATACACGGGGAGGAAAAATGTCATTAAACCAACAACAATCTCGGTCTAGAACTAAAAGCGGTAACATCTGTTGAGACAACAGCAAATTTCTTTTGAACCAACAGAATGTGTTCAAAAACAAGCTCGATGTAGCGCAATGTTGAAACAAAAGCAGATCGCCCTTGGTTCAAAAACAGACACTGTTGTTTTAAAAGTCTGACTTCTACTACATGTTTGCTGTTTATTTTATGTAATTTTTTCGCCCCGTGCTATTAACTGCATGTAGTTTTGTTGCCGGTATGCAAGTTGCGATAATTTGCGCTTTTTGATTGCAAGGGTGAACAAAATGTAACTTTTCACTTTTATGATCGCTTTTGATCGCTTAGGTCAACACCTCCCAGCTGATTTAAGCAGCTGACCTGAATGGCTACTTTACCAATTCTTCTTAGTTTCTGAACATTCTCGGCCCGCTCAACACTGTCTTGCCACTCAGTTGCGACAATGATGCCTGACTGAAGTGATTTCGATTCGCCTCGCTTTAGTTTGATTTTGAGCTTTAGTTTGACTGCATTTTTAATTCAGCTTGCCAACCTTTTCTGTTCGTACGAATGTAACGGACACGGATTTCAAATTTCCCGCGTTACGCAACTACCCAGCCGGCTGCGCAGGAGCGCTGCTGTCTGCACGAGTCAGGGGTCTGGTGGCGGATAATGGGGAAGTCAATTGACTGTAGACGATCAAGTCGGGAGGGTTTCAGAATAAAGTTTGTTCTTGTTGATATTTCGGACTTTTCTTTGTGTATTTTCCGACCCTTCTGTCATCCTTTTTACAACTCAGAAGAGGGATCGATTCAAAGCTCGATAAAGTACGATAAAGAAAGTGGGTTTTTCTGATAAGAAAAATGACGTGTTCGACTACAAAATTGCGAATACGGAGGGAGTCGTGAATTCTTTGAAAGCGTCGTCAATGAAGAGATCATGGCAGAGATGTCCCGGCGCGGATTGTTACCTAACCTCAAAACGCCGTTTGGGCGTTGGCGCGAGGAAAGCGGCGGGAAGTTCCCCGACACGAGACGCGTCACAGACGGCGGAGATGGACAAATCCAAGGGAGCGACGGAGGTGGCGTATTATTAAGAGACAAATGGAGTTTCGGAGTCGACTCGAGAAATAATGGCGACGACGAAAGGTCACGTGATCAATGGGACAAGAAAGACGTCATTCAAATTCAAGGAGGAAAGTTGAGTGATAATTGGCGTTTTGGAGATGGCGTAGCACCACGTGACCAATGACGCAATAGGCATTATGGAAAATTGGAGGATCCAGGATGGAGAGGAGGTATCATGAATCCTCATGATCGGTGGACTGACTGCAGGAAACCGATGGAAGCTACAGCAATGATGGGCGGATTGAGGTATAGCGCTGAACGCGGTCCACCACTGATCAGTTTTGAAGATTTTCCTGAACCGAAATATTTTGTTGCGGGAGGTGACAAAAGTACGCATGGGAACCCGACATTATTTAAAACGGCAGACAATCAGCCGTTTGAGGAGAGGAGCGCGCACCGAATCGGCGACGAAAACAACGCAGTCAACGACCTCGTCCGCGCATTAACCACGGTTCTGACGAAACAGGGAGGTAAGAATGATTCACTTTGCAGGGATGATGAAAGAACACTTCCAGAGTTCAATCCTTCAAGACAGACCAGCCTGGCATCGTCGCAATCGGTGTCACGTGTTGAGCAGATTGCAGAACTGTATGTCTGGTCTGAGAAGAGAACGTTTTACCTAGGATCGATGATGCTCAGAGGCCTAGCAAAAATTTGGTATGGTAGTTTTGGTAATAAGTGTAATTCGTGGCGAAACGAATTACACTTTCTTGCAGCATTCCCGTTCGAAAAAAGTGAGGCCCAGGTGCATTTTGAGTTAGCAGCAAAGAAAAAGAAATCTACCGAGACATGCTTACGCGTACGAGATGTTGGCAATGACGTTAACACTGGTATTGGAGAGCGGGTCGTCATCGAATATATTATAAGGGGCATAGGAGACGATAGTATTCGACGTGCAATTTCAGGTGAACATTACCATTCCTGATCTTCTGCGAAGAATTCATTTGTATGAGAGCAGAGCAGGTCTCACGCGAACCAACCCTGACCTCAACCGGGGCGACAAAACAAATTCTGTCGTACCCGGAGAGAGAACTCCCGTAACGTGTTACAATTGCGGAGAAATTGGACACGTTTGGAAGTTCTGCCCTTTGCCGAGAAAAACCAACATCTCCTACTCGTGCAAAAAAGGACATCGAGTAAAGGAATGTCCGGAGCGGAAAAAGCCAAAACAGGGAGCCGATAGAATCTATTTGGCATCGTTCGAAGAAGATAATTCAGCAAAATATAGGAAGGATGTCTTAGTCAAAGGACAAAAGGTAAAAGCCTTGATCGACAGAGGATGTAACTGTGTTACAATGCGAGTCTTAGAAGCTCTGAAAAGAGAATTCCCTGTTGCTGAACAAAAAAGGAGTCTTAGAGGTTTCGGAGGGACATGTGACACAGTTGGAGTATGCAGATTATTCATCTCGGTGGATGGCGTCGGAGCGGAGGTGGAGATCGTACTCGTACCGGATGAAGCGCAGAGTGAAGAAATGATTATTGGTAGAAGCTTTCTTGACCTACCGCAAGTTACCTTCCTGAAGGATGGAAGAGATTTCATCATTGGCAAGAAAAAGGGTAAAGATTATCAACGGGCTTCACAGGAACAAGAAAATTCCCAAATTATTGACAAAAACGACGTTACGGTAGACAATGTAGTGCAGGACCTTGGCGAAGCAAAAACAGTGGCAATGAAGATAGAGCTGACCTCCGATAACAAGATTGTTTATCAACTTCCTTACAAACATCGAGAAACAGCAAGGAAGATGATAATAACTACGCTTTGATTACGAGCCACGGAATTAATTGGGGAATAAGGTAGCTCCAGGATGTGGAACTACCGAAATTGGAGGATCTTGCGAAACTGCGGCTTGAAACCCAGAAGTGCAGCCTCGTGAAGAGTAAACAGCAACAAGTCGCTCTGAAGAATTGCATACCCGGAAACCCAGGCAATACAGCGTGGGAAATTTGGTGCTGGCCACGCGACCAACAGGATCAACGGGAGAGAGCAGGAAACTGCGGCCTCGACAAAGCGGACCTTACGAAGTGGAGACCGTACTACCCCAATACCGGTATGTTCTCAAGGATATAGAAGAGGCCCAACGAACACAAAGGTCATTTCGACAGGTGTACGCACCAGACCGCATGCAGCCGTGGGTGACGAGCGAAGAACTAGACGAGTGGGACTGCACCGATGATGAGAGTAAGGACATTCCCATTTGTCAGGACAGCCGACTGTAAGGGACAAGGATTTCAAATTTCCCGCGTAACGTTAATACCCAGCCGGCCGCGCGGGATGTCTGCACGAGTCAGGGTTCCGGTGGCGGATAACGAGGAAGTCAGTTGGCTGTAGACGATCACGTGGGGAGGATTTCATAATAGAGTTTGTTCTTTTTGATATTCCGGACTTTTGTTTGTGTGTTTCCCGACCCTTCTGCCAACCTTTTTACACGAATATTTCCACATGCGTATGTTTGATTTTCAAGCAGCTTTTCTATCAGTTTAATGCCCCATTTTGTCGGCTTCATATACTCTCAGAAATGTTCTGAAATTTCAGTCACTTTTAAGACACATTTGTTACTGAAATTTCAGAAGCATGTAACTTACAATCAGTTTAATGCACAAATGACTGAAATTTTAGTTACAAATGCCTTAACATCATATTCAACAAGATTTTTGCGAGTATAGACAAATGTTTGAGATGTGGACTAATTCACCAGGCGGTATTTTCCTTTTCTTTGTATACGTAACACGCAATTATAAATACTGCTCTTTGTCTTACTTCGTCTATCTATTCTTATTGGTCAAAAAATAATATATTTCAAAATATATTATTTTTAATTTAATTTCTTTCAGTCTCTCGGAACTAACATCCCGGCCTCGCAAAAGTTCCATAAATCCTCGTCCCCTGTCCAACCCCCTTCCCCACCTCGATTCGCTCAGTCGCAAAAATGCCTTAATTGCAAATGGGTCTATTAGCAGCGCAAATGAGCAATTGCGAAACGCCGAGCGGCGCGATTTCCCGTGGCCGACGCATCCCTTTCTCCGCGGATCGGCGCCGATCGATAGCCCGACTTTTTGTCTCCGCCGGACAAATTGATCCGCGTGAAAGCTCCGTCGAATAAGGCGTTACGTCGCCGCGATTAAGTCCTCGTCGATTGACAAACCCGGCGTACAAACCGCCCAATTGCGCGACAATTTCGCGCGTTCCAGCGACCGAATGCGATCCGAAAGATCGGTTTAGAAAGGCGCGCGGTTTTCGCCGATTTATCATCGGCTGACTGTAGAAACCGCCATTTATTGGGAAACGGCGATGCATTATTTATTTCCGCGGGTCGGCTTTTATTTGTATCGGCGCTTATTTATCGGACGAACGGGAGAAATTTATTCGACGCGAACGCGATATTTTTGCGTAATTAAATGTTTATTGGACGCCGAGGTGGTCTTCCGCGTGCGGAGAGCCGCTCGAGGTTTATGGGACGTTGATGGTCAGTTTTCGATCGCCGCCGCGGGGTGTGATTTACGGCAATTGCGAAATTCATTTCGAGTGCGCGCGTTTTACTGTTCTGGGTCACGTCAGATTAAATTGAATTTGGGAAAAACGAATCCGCACGCCTTATATGGGCCATTTACGCGTACAGGCTCGTTTTTTCGGTCCCGATATGGAATCAATAATTTTTGGATTGTTTATGTTTTTGCACTTATCTTATGAAGATAATTCCGTGCCATAAGCGACGCATTATTTATATAAATTTCCTAATATGAATGATGCTTTTTTGTAGATGGTCCATAAAGCTACATACACTGAGAAAAATAATCGAAAAATTACAAATTTTACGTGAATAAGTACTGAACAGTTATCTTGTGACTTACATTGCTGGAATTAGTAATATCTGATGTTTTGGAAATGTTAATTTGCACAGACACAAATTTTACTGTTCAGAAACGTAATTTGTATCCTTTATTTTCTAATACTTCTGTAATTACCGATGAATTTTGACGGGCTCAGTGGATTTATCCATTTATACTGAGCTTTACTGAACTTATCCATTTTACTGAACTTATCCATTTTACTGAACTTATCCATTTTACTGAACTTATCCATTTTACTGAACTTATCCTTTTTACTGAACTTATCCATGTTTACTGAACAGTTTACTGTAAAGTTCAGTAATCTATGCTGGGATTTCAGTAATATTTCATGAAATATTTTTCCCAGTGTGGTCTATCACTCCTGATGATATCCTTGAATATTAGTACTTTGACCATAATTCGATTTATGCAATTCACAATGATCTTTACATCTATCAATCCTCAATCTTAATCCACAATTTCGCACTCGCCATTTCTAATTTGTCGTTCCTCATCAATAATGGTCTTCAAGTGAAAGATCATTGAAAACCCGCAATCCATATTAGCAGTCGCTTCATATATGGTTTAATATGTATGCAGTCCATCGACTGTAATATTTATGCCAGTCCTAATATGAACCTCGGCAGAAAGACGGATTATCCAATTAGTCGCGACATTCAGAAACACGACTACCTTCCACTTTCTGGCAATCTCGAAAAATCGATCGTCGCCTTTCAACTCAATTAACCTCACAAAACCCTGACGAATGCTGATTCCGCCTGTGATCCCGAGTCGTTTGATTAACACATAAATTTCCATAACACTTTCGCCGGATGATGAACTTGCTGATTCAGTAAGTATGGCGCGCGGCCTAATCTGTTATTTGAGGCGTTCGCGCACGATAATTCATCACGGGTTACGCATCCAGCGCAACGACTCCTCCGAATCGCCGACTGATGGCTGTGCGGTCGACTTAAACTCGGGCGAATTTTTAGCGCGGTTAACGAGCCGAAGGATTAGCGGCACCATAATGGCCTTTGTCTCCGGCGGGGATTTCTCGGTGCCCCAAGCCTCGACTTGGCCCATAATTACCGACGGGACAAAACCGAGTTTGCGCGGTTACGCAATGGGAGTGAGTCGCAAATTGAAAATCGGATTCCAGGGGTTCACGTGGGAAAGAAGTTGATGGACAAAGTTATTGGATAGGGGGCGAAAAATGATTTATTATAAATCCGTTTCTTTTGGAACGAATGGGTTATTGCAATTGCATGTAATAGAATTCATTTACATTATTATTACAAATATAAGTAATTTTTTACTGAATATTTTATAACAGTTAATACGGGGGGGGGGTTGCCGACAATAAAAATTGGCTTGGAACGTAAATGAATTTGATTCTGGAATCCATAGTGAGACCAAGCTTCGTTCTACTATGGTTTCAAGAGTCAAATTCCTTTTATGGTTCCAAAACTGTTTTATTTGTTGTTCCGATTCTGAAATTTGTTGATTTTGCACATTTTAAGTTGGATAAAAAGACATTCTGTGATGAAAAAGAAATTCTTTTTGAGTAAAAAAGACATTCTCTTAGATGATTATGAATATAGATAGTTTTCATTAGAAAATTCGTTTCATTTTCGAGTTAGTCCCTGGCTTTTCCAGGTTTTCCAAGAGAGCAACCAATCTATAAATTAGGCCATAAATACACTTGGTAAATTGCTTTTTTGAAAAGATGATCACGCCATCTACATAAGCGAACTATTGTGTATGCAAAAATTTAATTTTGCAATTTTAATAGCATTTTTGTATTCATTAAATGCTATAACTTACATTATAGATAACAACAACCTTTTTCTAATAAAATATATTGCCAATAAAAACCTTTGAATTATTTAATGTCGATGGCATTCACGAAGCTGCCAACGTTTTTGGCGCTGTCTTCAACATTTTTATATCAGGTATAAATTATAACCATTATTCATTACTTTACCACATTTTATTACTTTTGCCTGTATCTGAACCCAGAATCCGATATTTACAAAACAGACTAACTTTATAAGTTATTTAAAGATCCTATGCTGTTATACTCATAGAAATATGACTTCACATTATTTAGCATTTGAAATAAACAAATCTTCACTTCGCCTCAAAAATGAATATTTTTATCAACAATCAACCTCAAACTGTCAAAGAATCTTCAACGCAAAAAATCACTTTAATTACCTTCTATAGACAAATTTCACCCAACAAAAATCTTCATATGTACTTTACCATTACTCCACTCAACCGACGTTTCTTGAAGTGACATTCAAGTACCCATTTCTCAATCATTATCCAACCCACTCGACTTGATTCGAAACCCGTTTCATTGTCGAATTTTTCCCGGTCGCAATTCGAAAACAGAAAACCAACAGTAAACCGAACCATTCCCTTGTAAACATGGGAAGTCTGAAAATGTCTGATAAAGTCGGAAATTAAAGTCTGAATAAATATCTTAAAGATCCTAATATTTACACTATCTCTTGTAAAAAAAATATCTGGAAATCTCTGAAAAGTGCTCTGAAAACCTCTGAAAATCTCTGAAAACCTCTGAAAATTCTGGAAATTAAGACTATCATAGTTTTTTTAGACAATTTCAAAGTTTTCTCTAAAATTACCTGAAAAACATGAGTCCCAATTTTGAGAGGTTTTCAGAGATTTTCAGAGCATTTTTCAGAGATTTCTTTCGAAAAAGGGTTTTCACACATTTTCATTTTAGATTTTTGCCGATTGTTTCAGACAACTGCATCTGTACACTTAATTATCCTTTTTTTCTATATACGAAAAAAGTTTTCTATATACGAAAAGTTTCGAAAAATCCTAAAAAGTCTCAAACGATTTCAAAATTGGGACCTTTCAGACTTTTTTCACTTTCAGTTTCACTCATGTCAGACTTTTTCAGACTGTTTTGAGACTTTTTCAAACGTTTTCATAGTTTCCATTTCTACCAGGGCTATTTCACAAATCACTTCGCCGTCGATTAATCAAACACACTCGAAGCGGAGGAAAGTCACAGAATGCCACCGAAACGGCGTGTCTAACGAGCGCGATGAATTAATTAAGCCGGTTAATCGATCGAGCGCGTAATCTCGGCGCTAATGGTTCATTGTTTTGTAACTCGTTGTTGTCGCCTCTGAACGCAGCCAACCAGGCCTGTGGGTCAATGTCTCACGGTGGAAATGGAAAGCACTTTGCGCGTGGCTGCGCTCATCCGCACTGCTACTTTTTTCACTTCCGACAGCCATTCAGTTTAATTAACAAACTGGGTCACTGTTTCGCTCCTTCGTTCGCCTTTTTTTTCCAACACTCCAGTTTTTATCGGCCCATCGATCTCATTTTTTGCTGTTTAATTAATTCGACAACTTTTTCGACTTAATGACCAGCATTTTGTCATTCCACGTTATCGTCTCCGATAAAACCAATTCTCATTTTTTTCGAACAATCTCTTCCGCTGTTCCGACAGGTACAAAAATCGGCAATTGTTAGTTGCCGATTGCGACAAAAATCGGCAACTGTTAGTTGCCGATTACGACAAAAATCGGCAACTGTTAGTTGCCGATTGCGACAAAAATCGGCAACTGTTAGTTGCCGATTTTTATCACTCAATTAGCATAATCTTGTTTTCTTTTCTAATTGTTCTTCTTTTGATAGTCAGTTGCCGATTTTTATCATTAAATTAGCATAATCTTGTATGGATAAAAAAAATGTTCCGCCGGAGTTTCAAAAAGACTTTTCGTTGATTAACTGATCCGATCGAATTCGATTTTTCTCTCATAAATTGAGAAACCCAGGTCGAAATGACATTTGGAATTCGTTCACGACACTTTTCCTGAGCCGATTGAATAACGCAAAGCCATAAAGTATGATCGTTGTTTATACCGCGCGGCCTTTTTGAAAGAAAGGCGGAGAAAGCTGATAAATGTCATAAGCGGCAGACGTCGTTTAATCGTGGATTATAATCGGCGGTTTTACGCCCGGTTGATCGACTCTTGGGAATTATTCAAATCGGGAATCGTGAGTGACTTTCGGCGGGGCTCAAAGTCAGCGCCGCTGCGCTCCATCAATCGTCGATTAGCGCGATCGCCCAATTGCGTAAGCGCGCGATGACAGATGGCGCTTTATCGGAAACATGCATTCGGTTTTATTGGGCTAACGGACCGATTAAGGTGAAATATTAAACCTACTTTATCGACATTGAGGCAGAATATGTTTTTGTAGATATATTGTTTTGCGGAAGATATATGTAAAATAGTAAAAAACCGGATTTTTAGATCCAGAATAGGAAAAAGTAAACTCGGAAATTTACATAGTAAAGTGTTGAGATTTCAAATGGAATATTTACTAAATATCGAAAAATATTTAGTAAATATTTTGTACATATTTTTAAATATTTTTGTACTATATAGGAAATATTTGAATGTACAATGTAACAAACATTTATTAAATATTTTAATATATGAGTGTCGCAAAATCCAAAAGTGTCACAAAAACAAATTACTGCAGTTTATTTACAAGTACTGAATACAAAATAGAAGGCTTAAAGTAGTTTTTTGAAATATTTGTTTCTTCGCGAGAAATAAACAATTGTATTTCGATTACTTTTATTTTGAAAAATTAATATCTCGTAAACTATTTGATCCCCACTTTAATATCGGAAATGAGTTATATGGGACTCTTGTTTGTCACGATTATCGCGCATTTTAAACGGCTGTAAGAGTAAAAGTTTCGAAGGAAATTGTTTGAGGAGTCGATTTCAGGAGGTTTTTTTATGGCTTGAAGGCAAACAAAAGGAGCTTCCGTGGTTTTATTGCAGGTCGTAAAAGAACGTGTTAGCTTGTTTGTCGTATGATGTAGAAGCGTTTTTATACGAGTAGTTTTATGGGATGTTGGCATTTTGTCAGTTTAGCAATTGATTTCTTTCGACATTGTAAACGTGTACTTCTAGTGAAAATTTTGAAAAGCTTTCAGTCTCTTTAGATTGAAAGCTGATTTGAGATTTAATATAAATACAATTTGAGAGTTAATATAAATACAAATCCCAATACAATGTGAGTAAAACAAGTTAATTGTAATTAATTGAATTAAAGTCGCATTATTGTATTAAATTACACTAAAACGAAAGTGGAATCGAAATAGGGACTTTCAAATTTATAGAATTTAATTCTATTTACCAGCACGTCGATTTAGATTTTCATATAATTTCGAATAATTATTAATTTATTAAAAAATACTCACTTCTTATTTTTTCCATTTATCAGTTATTCCAATTTGATTATAATACATTTTCAACTAAGCTCTCGTTGTGTGTATTTTACAATAAAAACTTTTTCATTTGAATCGACTCAGTGACTTCAATTCCCGCACAGGAACGACGCTGCCACCATCGCTCCGAATTCCGCGCGATGCGTTTCATAAAGCAATAAAAAAACCAAAAAAACCGAAAACATTATTCAATCGTCGTGTCAACATCTATCAGCGAAGCTGCCGTCCCCTTACGGTATTATTTCAAGCGCATCGATCCACGTAACCGACTCACTTAATTGATATGCTAATTCGTGGTATATTTTCCTAAAAGCATAATCACAACATTGCGACACGCCGTTACATTATGCCATATAAATTAAAGCCCGACCAAACCCCACTTTTCTCGCGCGCCTCTCTCGTTGCATCAGAAAAAGTGTCGCCGCCGATCGCCCGACTTCCAGACATCGCGAATCGGCTCGTCTGGAAAACCCATCACTGTCCGTCGCAAGCCGCTTCCTCTTCCTCGAAGTAAAAAAAGAAAGCCGCCACAAGGTCGACTTTCAAAATGTCCTTTCTGCCCGCTCATTATTGGCCGAAAACAATGAAGCCACCCGATCGCACTTTCGGCGTTTCACCGGCCGGATGAGCGAGCAGAAAAAAATTTAATGAAGACCAATAGTTGGATGGGTTGAAAAAGTTTGACCATGTAGAATTGAGTTATTTCTGTATTTGAAATTGATTTCTGAGATATTGCAGGAGATCATTAAAAGTTTTGAATTCATAAATTTCACTTTCGTGCAATTTAAAAAGTCTGCTGCAACGGAGGTAGTATCTTTTTGAATAAAACATTCAAAAAAATTATTTAAAAAAATCGAACTTGGAGCCATTTCATAGCCACATCACCTGATCAGAAACTCATCAGGAAACTGACCAGGAAATCTGATCAGGTTTCCAATGTGCTGAAAAAATTGAATGGCTGAGACGAGAATTGAACCCTCGATGCTCAGTTTGGAGTTTGACTGACTTGCCCCAGAGCTGTTGGAACATTTTATATAGTCATCGCGATATGCCTGCCATATTACCACAATGTGATGTGGCTTGCCTTATCATAACCTGATCAGGACCTGATAAGGTTTGCCTTATCAAATGATGTGGTTTCCTGACCAAAACCTGATAAGGCCATGATTAGGTTGCCACATCATAACCACACCAAAATGACCTTATC
>JABFPB010005845.1:0-12760 GCA_022817645.1 Ceratoteleas bidentatus
AGAAGAAGAAGAAGAAGCAAAGAGGTTCTCTTCTTCTTCTTCTCTTATCTCTAAGAGGTGAGGATTGTCGTCCAGATAAAGGAAGATGTTTCTCTCTATCCCTTATCTCCATGGTAGGAAATGGAGATTTGAACCATTATAGTTTTCAGAAGGAACATTGTCATCTGGATGATTAGATGATCATCTGCATGGTGATAGTCTTACCATCCAAGACACTAAAAGATCTCTTAACCGTCCAGTTTTCTCAGTGTATAATTTAGGAGTGGAAGAGAAGCATTTATTTCTGGGGAGAAAAGGCCGGAATACGTACTTTACTGGATCCTTTGGTTGCGGAAAATGCGACAACCCCGGCACAGTCGGCTGCGGTGGCCAATTTTAGGGAACCGACTGTTGTGATGCCGGGGGAGGGTGCTGCGGCATCTGTCAGCGCAAATACAAATGCCAAAGTCACCACCGACCACACCACCCTAAATTTCAAACAAATAAAAGCCATTATAAAACCTGTCCTCTCATTCCCTTAACTCTTTAGTGCCGATTAGGACAACCGATATCTATTGCTTTGACTTGCAACATTCAATAGAAACAAAATTTGATTCCTTAGCAAAAATATACCAATATTTAAATATACCGATATTTAAATCAGTATATTTGATGCAAATACATTGTATACGCTGTACATGATATAAAAATATAAAATAATAAAATATATCACATATAAAATTGTGTATATAATATAAAAATATATGTATGTTTGGAACAATCATAAATTACACTTATATAAAATATTATGATTTAATAATACTGGCATACTTATGCTAACGAACCAATTTTTTCAATGAGCTCCGTGAAAGAGTGAAACCAAATCCAACGAACAGGTTCGATGAAAATGCGAATGTTGATCGTGCACTAAACAGTTAAACGGCCGGATTAATGGTACATTAATGACAACGTTAATTCGAAACAGTCAGCCGCGCGCAAGTGGATATTAAATCAGTTATCCAATATGACAGGTGTAACTCGATTTCCGCCTAAGCCGGGTTGCGCAACCCGCGGCATACTTCGGCGCCGTTTTTACGATCCGCGGTTTTTCGCCCCCGTTCCGCGCCGCCCGCGACCACTTTCCGGCGAGCGCCGTTCGAAAAGTTTTTCACGGTCGGCCGGTTGCCTAATTGTGGAGAAAAAACGCCGACTAATCCACTTTCTCACGAAGAGAAAGTCCGCCAATTTCAAATTACCGCGACCGCCGCTTTTGAACCCGGCGAGTCGAATTGCGCGGAGATGCGAGCGTGACTCACTGGACCGGCAAATCCATCCACCGCGGGCGATAATAGCGGCTCGTAAATTGCACGTTCATCGGACCTGTCGACAACTCCGGCGTATCGCGGACAAATTGCGATATGACTTTTCATGAGTTACCGCAAAACGCTTTTCGTATTTGGCAATGCAAATTGACTTTCTTCGGACTCAAAACGTCGGGTAAATTAATTTCTTTTTTTCATCCCGTTTCGTCGAGGAAACTTTGGCTTTGAGAAAAAGGTGCAAAAAACAGGAGAGATGAAAAAAGTATGAGTTTAAATACTTATAAATCTTTTTTTTATTTAATAACTCCAAACTATTGTTTGGATTTTTTTCATGGATCGATTTTATTTTGATTTATAATTTTGATCCACGAAAAAACGGAAAGAAATTATATTAAAAATGTTGAAAATATTTTTGGGAGTGATTTGAAGTTATGATTACGTAATATAAATCTTGAGAAACAATTTGTAATTGTTAAATAAAAATAAACGATTTGAATATTGAAAGTCATATGGAAAATACACTTTGGAGACTTTTTGCATCTTTGAAAAAAGTGTGTTCGAAATTTGTGCATTTCCGAATTAAGTCCGATTTTCGGCACACAAATGACCGATTTATGTAAGTCCCCGCGGAACCGGGATATCTGTGTTTACGACTTTCCAAGCGCGGCACAATTATGCAAAGTGGATCTCGAAAAACGGAGCTCGCCACTATTTCTGCGGGGCGTGTTAAACTAGAAATCCTTTCACTTTCTTATTCTTCAAGGCGAAGTCGTGACACGCGAGTGTCGCGGAAAATATTGCGGGGTAATAAACGCCTTTCCCCGGCACCTTGCGCGCTAATTAAAACCGCGGATAAGTGCAACCCCGATTGCATTTCTACGACTTCCGACGATTTCCGCTATCGACCATGCAAATTTCAAATTCGACATTTCCTTTTTTCGAAAATTCATACTTTTTACTATCCGACGAAGTTTGACGGATTAAACGCTTCGCTGATAAAACCGACGACGATTGTTTCCGATGCAATTAGCGTTTTTGCAATCGCGCATTGTAATTGCAAAGTCCCGATTGGGAAATGGAAATAGGTTCAGCCGGCGCGTAACTCGCGGCGGAAAAAAGCTTTTCAGGCATGCAAATTTCGCGGGCTGCGCGGTTTTGTAACGGCTTTCCGACCGCGCGTATTAATAAGCATTAATATGCGTAAACAGGTAGGTTTAGTGCGCAATCGATTCTTGGCTGCAAAAGCGATCTTGCCGCGATACGTGACCTGGACACCGGCGCTTCCGGATTGCGCGCACGATCTCACTTTTGATTCGAATGTCGAACGCCGTTTATTTTTTATCGCCGATTTTTATTCCGCGCGATTTTTTCAGCCAAGTCACGTGCGAAAACGTGGGATGTTAATGACACTTTTATGCTGACCGTAGCGATGCTTGCCTTTTACAGTCGTTAACTTGTTTGCTCTCGAACAAAGACCACCGGCAATAATGCGACCTTTCGTTTGCACACATACAAAAAATAAGATTCAGACTTGATTTGTGTATGTTAGAGTGAACGAAAGTTTCGCGACTTTTTCGATTTTATTTGCCAATGGGGTGAGACAATGTACTTGTAGACCTCGCATTGTTTTAAATTGGAAAAATCTCAATTTTTCGTATTGCCCGGAAATATTGTCGAAACAAATGCGTGAACAAATTTTGAATGAAACATTGAAGGAGATGGTATTATGAATTTGATTTCTAATAGGGATACTTTTTCATGGGATTCGTAGATTGAAATAAATGTGTCAAGTTTTTTTTCGAATTCAAGAAATCGGTATGTTTTGGACTTTGGATCTTATTTGAAAATGTTTATGTTATAAAACTATGTTGATTGACTTTGGAAAAACCTTAATCATCTACTTCTGCACAAATCTAAACCATTCCATTAAAATATTCACAAACCCAATCTCATACAATTAACAGTGATACAGAAATTGAAATATCAAAATCTAGAAACATCTCTAAAATTACCATAAACACTTCACCATAACAATTATCACAATCATGATTCAACTTTTTACCACTACTTTTCTCACGTTAAACATCCGAAAACTTCGAACCGAATTCTAATTTCAAAACTCTAAAACCAAATCACAATTATGATAATTGTCAGTTTCGTTTGTCGTAGAAATTGCAAAGAAATGCGTCGACCTCAGTCGTACTTACATGATGGTCGAAAGTGGTGTGGCTGACTGGAGCTGATGTTCTCCGTTGGTGATTTCCAGGTGCGCTAAGTTGGCTGACGCTCCGCGCGGCTTTATATCACCTCCGAACTCGGACTAGTTGGTCACTCCTACCAGACGCCGATTTACGCGCCTTCCTCGTCGCTCCTCTCTCTCTCCCAGATCAGACCGCAAGGGACATTTTCCATTCCCTGATTTGCGACAGTTATCTGCTTAATAACAACTATTCCAATCGATCGTCCGCTGATTATGCGGCGCAAAAAATTTATTGCCGAAGTGTTGGACGCGAGCTGGATTTGCATGATATCTGCCGGTAGATGTGAGATTAGAAACATTTTCATGGTTTTTTCGTCGAGAAGAACAGTTTCATAAGAAGGAAATGGAAAAGCCGAAATTATACTCTTGGGAATATTCGATTTGATTGAAAAATATGGTCTTTTTTAAGAAGAATTTTTTATTTCGAAATATACATGATTTCGTAGAAAAACGAATTTGTTTACACGGAAACTGTCTTTCATAATAGATATTTGTTTGTTCTGAATTAAAATTATAATTTTTTTCCACGAAAAAGATTATTTTGTTTGAAACCTTTTTTGATTATTATTATTCATTCGAAAAGATGCAATTTAAAGCCTTTTACTTTGAAAGACATAACCAAAATCTTTTTATGAAACTGTCTCTTGTACAAATAAAATCTCTGAAAATCTCTGAAAATCGCTGTGAAAACCTCTGAAAAACTCTTAATACTTCTGAAAATCTTTGACAATCTCTGAAAATTCTGAAAAAACTATAGTTTTTGAGATAATTTTAGAGTTTTCTCTGAAAAATCTGACAGTCCCAATTATGAGAGGTTTTAGCAAAGATTTTCAGACATTTTCAGAGGTATACAGAGATTTTTTAGAGGTTTTCGGAGCCTTTTTCAAAGATTTTCTAAGATTTATTTCTACATGGGGAATTTGTGAAATTTGTGGATTGAAAAAGGGATTTTGGGGTTTCGGTCACGTTCTCATTGTGTTTATGATTATTAAACTGTAAAACATCCCGCGGTAGTAACCTTCCACCGAGGGCGATAAGACATAAAATGTTTCTTAATGTTAATTATTCGACGATAATTGTGAAACGTCAGTTATATGGCCATCATAAAGCACTTGTCATTAATAATTAATCGTGAGCAATGATAACATTCAAGAAATCACTATTTTACGAAGGCTGAATTATATTACGATGTTAGTATAACGATTGGATAATCGCCCACGATGTCCAGCGTCGAATCACAATTTGATTAGTATAATACGATTATCCTTCTCGCTGAAAGAAGTTACATCTCACTTTGTCTAACAGTCCAACTATCGCTCTACGAAAATAAAATATTACATAACTTATTTTGCTGTGTATAAATATGTTAAAAAATATATATTTTGAAAAATTACTATAAAATGCTATTAAAAATACATTATAGAATAAAAGTGTATCTGAAATAATAATAGCTAAAAAAGTTGAATAAATATTCCCACTTTCCAAAAGTAACTAAACAAAAAACATTGCATAACGTTTTTTCTCATTTTAATTTCCAATCATTTCCAGCAGCTTTGTAGTGATTAACGACTTTTTCACATTTCACCGTCTACCTCTACGCGCAGAAACGCACTGATCCTAATAAAAACTCCCTCATTGATATTCACAATTTCCATCTTTTTTCTACCTTTCATTCAAACACCTTCAAACAACTTTTTCCATGGCGAAATGTTGAAATTTCCACCATCTTGCAACTCCAGCAATATTTATCAAACCTACTTCACTTTTTTCACCATCTTACAAAAATTGCATAAAAAGTCCCATCGACCCACAACAAACTCATCAATCCTCATCTCCGACCATCAATCCCCCATAGACAACTCTCCATCGTGATCCATAGATCGTGACGTCGTGATCACACTTCATCCAGCTCGAAAACCCGCTGCCCCGCAAAATTGCATTCCCCAAACATTCGTTATCCCGGCATCACGAGTAACGATGATTTAAAGCGCGCGCCGCTTTTGCAACTCAATAATATAATTCATCCGAAACGAGCCGGCCGATAATTGTAATTCACGCCGCGAACGAGGAAGACCGCGTCACGGTCTTTCTCCGCTCGAACGTGCTCGGCCGAAATATATCAGTAGGTCGTGGAAGCACCCTCACTTTTGTCGACATACTTTCCTTTTCGGTCCTCGAGCCGTCGCCCTCCTCTCCTCCTGCCTTCGGCCTTTCTTTTCCTTTCTCTTTGGCACTTTTTTCTCCTTCATTTCCTCGCGCGCCGTCCAACCACGAATTAAGACCTTTCGTTCTCATTGTCCGGCGTAACGGTCGCCGTAAAAAGCCCGACTCGGTCGGGCGATCATTTTTTGCGCGGCCCGGATCGACGCGTTTTTTTCGCCTTTTTATTATCTACTATTATCGCCGACGACCAGCTCGCCGCTAATGGAAATGAACTACATTTCTTGCCCGCTCGCTTGCGGTATCTCGAACGGCGGTGACACTCGAGCGCGTCGCAACTTTTCGGCGGATTTCGAATCTGCTCGAGCATGATGCGGCGCAGTGCCCCGAACGAAAATTTCCAATGGCGCTTCCGGTTTCGTAGTCGGGAGTTGCAGAAACAACACTGTCAGGCTGTTATCATTCCGTTTATTAATCACAAGGCGATACATGGGCCCGTGTAAGCTGAACGGCTTAAAGTTACCACGCGCAAAATTTTTGATAGAAATGAGTAGAAAAGAATTGGATTTTTAGCCAACTTTGAATGGTTCGGAATTGATAGAAATGAATAGAAATGAATTGGATTTTAAACCAATTTTGAATGGTTTGGAATTTATAGAAATGAATAGAATTGAATTGAATTCTTAACTGACTTCTCTGAATGGTTTGTAATTGATAGACATTAATAGAAAAGAATTGAATTTTTAGCCAACTTTTTTTTAATGATTTGGAATTCATTCAACCTGATTTATGCTGTAAAAGTTGAATGAATTCCAATTGTTGAAGAATTCGTAATTGTATGTTTGAATGGAAAGAGCGGAACTGAAGAAAAACGAATTCTTTTTGGAGAATTCGACATCTTTCATTGTTCCAGCGAAAAATGCATGGTTTAATTATCAATTCAGTTCTATTCGTTCAATGAAACATTTTCCAGACTCGCAATAACGAGCAATTGATGCAACCGGATTTATTTGCGTTTACGCGGAACAATTGCTCGAATCGGATGGCTCACGACGTCGTCGAATATTAATTATATGTACACTCTCAAATCGAGAACAATTTGTGTCAAACTGCAAAGACACCGGTGCCGCGGGCAATCGACCCGCAGTCCACGGTCACGACGTATGTACAATTCCCAGGACCCGTCTTCCGCTTGTATTTACAATCGAGGAGCAGGTCGATCGACGAGGCACCAATCGAATTCGTCTTATCGGCTAAATGCAAATTTCCGGTACATTTGAGTATTCATCCGCGATCGTATCACACAGTTAATACGTATTAAACGATGATCAGGGTTGAATTCGACGGCCGAATCGAACGTGCGACCAAGTACAACCAGGCGTGCGGAGATTATTCATTCGGTTTACTCGAGTAATTTTGTTGATATGAATAGAAGAAATTTCGTCCCATGGACTAGTTATTCATCATCATTATGCCAAATTTTATATCAGATCAAATTTTCAAGTAAAACTAAAACTCAACTTCGTAATTAGTCCAAATTACGAAATGATTCTTAGTTCGAACGAAAGTTTCTAAAGTTTCAAACAGAACTAATCATTTTTCTTCACCCAAAAGAAAAGTTCAGATAAAATAACCTTTGCAATACCAACTTTATACAAAATCCAAAACATTTGGTCAAACGAAAAACACTCTGTCCAACCAACAGACATTTCTCCGCGTGCCTCGGCGAAATGTCACCGAGTGATTGCACAGTAGTAGAAAAACGAGAAAAGCAAAGCGAGCGCGGTATTAAGAAACTCCTATGTTATTTATTATACCTGCCTTCGATCACTCATTACTCTAAAAATAAAGATCCTACAAGAAAGAAAAGAACGACGCTTCTGACATTTCCCTACCACTGCGCACCGCAACCGTTCAAGTCGGTTCGTCCCCAAGCACGACTTAAGTGATCAAATTATTTCCCTGACAAGCCGGACCCTTGCTGGGCCAGTTGCAGGCGCCAGCAGTCGGGTCGAAGGTCAAGTGGATCGGGCAGTTGAGCACGTTAAGCGTAAACTTCTTCTTCCATTGGTCCCAGTGGCAGACGTAGAATTTGTTGCAGAGCTTCGGGTGCCGGAACAGACCGGGTCTGGCGCAGTCCGTGCCCTGCACCACGGTGTTGCTGCTGGCTGAATCCGAGTCCTTCAGCAGACTCTTCCCGGACCTACTCCTGCTATCACTCCTCCTGTTGCTCCTCACTCCAGGTTCCTGGTCCACCTGGACCCTATACGGCGACGGTCCAGTGCTCGAAATCTTCAGTCGAGAACTTCCCTTGACTGGCAGATACGTCGTCGAAGGTCTTCCAGTAGTTTCGGGAACCTGGGTGCTGGAGTCCTGGAAGTCAGCTGATTTTACTCGATGTTGCTCGTTGACATCAGTTTTCGAGGTCGTGAACTGATCCTCCTCTTCCTGTTCCAGGTCTACATAGACATCAGATTCGTCGTAGTTGGCCAGGTCGACCTGACCTCTGTCGGAGTCGATGGGGAAGGACTGGTCAGGTTTGAGGAAGATGTCGAAGGGATCGGCTTTGCAGGAACACTCGGCGGTGAGTTTGGTGAGGAGGAGTGGGTGCAGGTCGCTGAACTTGACGATGACCTTGTTACCGGTGCCGTGGATGGGGGAGGTGGTGGAGAGTTTTGGTTTGGTGATGTCGCAGGGCGGAGTGGAGGAAGGCACGTTGTAGTGCCCGGAGAAGGTGGTGATAGGGGGCGAGGCGTTCACGTCGACGGGTCGAGAGGTGCTGGGGGAGATGTGGCTGTAAGATGCGGGGGTCGGGCGGGTGTAGCTGGTGGACTGTTTGGAGAAGGGACTTAGGTCGGGGGTGTACCTGGCTGTGCCTCTGCCGCGATTGGGAACTGGGGTTCGGGAGTCGGTGGGTTTGGGGGAGGGACGGCGTCTAGAGTCGGAGTAGGACACTTGGGTGCTGTACTTGACGACGCCGGAGTCTTGAGGGCTGGGGGTGGTGAAGTGTTGTGGAGCGTGGGTGATCTCGGCTATGATTATGGGCTTCTTGTCGGAGAATCCGGCGGCTGGTGCGGCGGTGGATGGTTGGTGTGGCTGTAAATTTAGGAACGAGTTAGATGGTTTGTGTTCCAATTCGGAAAAGACTCGAAGAAGGCTCTGTTTCAGAAATGTGCCATTTCAGCTAATCTAAATCAATGGGCACTTTTTGAAAGGGAACATTCTTCGAGTCTTTTCTGAAATGGAACCTTCTTCTAGTCTTTTCTGAAGTGGAACCTTCTTCGAGTTTTTCTAAAATAGAACTTTCTTCTACTCAGGCATTAATTTGTTAGAGAATTTTAGTCTTTACCTGAACCGTTTTCTGGTATGTTTGTTCTTGGAAGTTGTTTTGCGGGAACTGCTGCTTAGGCTTAGGATACGAGTAATTAGGTGTCACACTCTGACTAGAACCACCTTTATATGAAGAATCACTGTATCCCTGCAATTTGAAGGAAGGTGTTAAGATATTATCCAACGATTCAAAATATTGGCTGGTATAAAAGTAGAAGAACTACCTTCGTCACCTGTTCTTTGTACTGAACATTGCTTCCAGGTCTCTTGGTATATATCTTCTGCCCATAATCCCCATCATCTACAGTAACATCGCGGAAATCTTGTTCCGTTGTAGGTCTCCTCGAAAACATGGGTCGCTGGAACGATATACTAATATCCAGATTCGGATCAGGATTCTCGTTCTCCTCGTCATAAAGGGGGTACCCCTCGGTAACCAAACCCTGACTATAATCATATCGGTCCGAAGGACGATAAGTCGTGACGGCTACAGGGATATTAGTAGGCCGACTGGTGAAACCCGCGGGAACTCCAGTGGACGTGTAGGAAAACGGTTTCTCATCAAACTGTTCATCAGCTCTATTACGATCAAACTTGCCGGAAACTGTCGATTGATCGTATCCAACAGTAGTCGTCCGGAATGGCGTTGGACTAGATGGACCTCCGGTCACTCTGGACAATTCTTTCTGACCCACGATTTCGAAAAATGGCGCGGGTGTCGTCACTGGCACCGAAGTGACTCTGCCATTGAACGGACTGGTTCCAAAACCGGCGTTGGTTCCCACTTGAATGGTCGGACTGACAGTAGTATAATCATTCGCTGATTCTATCTTGACTCCAGGTCCACCCGTCGTTTGGGAGAACTGGTTCGAAGTCTTCACGCCAGGTTTATAACCAACATTCCCCTCGAATGCTTTCTCCCCGATGTATTCTGGGTTCGGTCTGGGCCTTGGATGACCCGTTCCTGTCACGTAACTGCCACTGCCTCCCAACTGAGCAGTGGTGATTCCAGTCCTAGTCGGTCCTGTCTTTGTGAAGCCTTCTTTAGTGTACACACTTCCAGGCTCTGTTCTGCCGCTGTAATCTGGGTTGGTGAAGACGTGGGGGCTGGTCAAGTCCCTTCCTGCGGAGGTAGTTTTTAACTCGGTCTGCGGACCTCCAGAGGAGAGATAAGGATTCTGGTAACCTCTCGCTGGGGATTTGCTGTCAGTCCCGCCAGATGTGAACAATGGCGTGGTTCCGTAGTTCGTCGCTCCGAAAACACCGGTGTTGCTCAGATAGGGATTGTTCGGGTACACATCTGCTTTCGCAATGGTACCGCTTTGAGAACTGGGACGCACTTTTACGGAGAAACCTGGAGTTACTGGCGGTCTCACGTAGGCAGGTTTTCCGTCAATGGTTTTAGTTGTGCCTTGGTAGATTCGTCCGCCGGTTGTAATGGAGTCTATAGAGCTTTGGTAATTGGTTTGACCGATGTTGTTCTGGTACTGGAATGGTTTTACAGTCACTCCTCCACCGACACTTGGAACACCGTAGCTAGTGCTGGGCAAAGTGATGCCTTTTCCTGATTGTGGGATTTCTTTTTGGGTGTCTGGGAAAGTGTTGTAGGTTTCAACTGCAAGTAATATATAGTAAACAAAGGAAGGTGCAAATTTGTAACACAATACTAATTTATGAAAATACTCAACTCACATGAATTAGTGGTAAACTGATCAACATTTTGTGATATTCCAGAAGAAGTGACGCCGAACCCTGAGTCAGTATAACCAGATCCAAAAGATTGGGTCGTTCTACCATCTCCCCTGGCATATCCACTAGTCACTGGTTTTCCAACTCCGACTGTCACTTCGTAATTTACACCGGGGTGTCCCCCAGTCGTTATGTAACGACCATCTTTGGTGAAACCTGTGTTAATAGAGCCAGGAGAATAATTGGTAGTTGATAGTCCATTGTTGAAAGATCCGGAATATCCATTTTTGGTACCCGATGGTCTAGAGTATTTAGTCTGGTCGTAGTTGTAATTTGTTTTATGGAGAGTGGTTTGAGGAAGATTTGTTGTTTTTGTCTGAGAGTATCCCGTAGGATATCCAGGGCGAGGGAAGCTCGAAGTTGCTGGAGATTTGGTACCTTGGTTGCCAAACGAAGATGAATAACCTTTACAAGAAAATTAAATTATTAATGGTACAATAAAATATATAGATACGGTTGAACAGACAAAACTAAGTACCGGAATATCCACCGCTACTGGATGTAAAAGTCGACCCACTGCTGCTTGGTCTACCGCCAAATGGCTGAGGTTTTGTACTAACGAATCCTGGTCGTCTTGCATTACCAGTTTTTGCAATCCCGTTGCCAAATTTGTTAGTACTTATTTGAGAATCATCGTAGCCGCCAAGTGATGACTGGGTTATGTCTTTGTTGTTATCGAAGCCATCGTAACTTTCAGTTACAAGAGATTGGTCGTCCGAGTGTCCTTTATGGTACACTGTGACTGTAGCTCCATCTCCACCTCTGTGTTGTGATATGCTGGTTACTTTATCTCCATGGTCAGGATATTCTGATGTGGATTTGAAAACGTCTACGTCATCTTTATGCGAAATCCCGTGGATTCTTTCATCATCTTCGTGTTGTGTAAATTGTTCATCTGAAAAAATGGGTAGAGAAAGATTAGATTGCGAAAAAAATTAACCACACGTACTATTGTGAGAATAGAACGTATATATAATGAAATATTATATCTTTAAGACATGTTTATACCTTCATCGTGATTTTCATGACCACCGTGACTACTACCACTACTTCCACCATGATAATCGTAATCGCCGCCCTGACCAGTGTCTCCGTCATCATGACGGTATCCGCCTTCATGTCCATCTTCATGCTGTGTATCACCGCCATGTCCATAACCGTCTTCATGCTGGGTGTCACCTCCATGTCCGTAATCGTCTTCATGTTGAGTATCGCCTCCATGTCCTTGTTCATGTTGGCCATCGTCGTGTCCATCTTGACCAACACCACCGCCGTGACCACCATGACCAATGCCTCCATCGTGTCCTCCATGACCAATACCACCGTCGTGTCCACCGTGACCAATACCACCGTCATGTCCATCATGTCCAATTCCGCCGTCAAGTCCGCCGTGTCCAATACCGCCGCCTTGTTCGCCATGTCCAATTCCGCCATCATGTCCACCGTGTTTAATACCTCCATCGTGTTCGCCATGTCCAGTTCTGTCGTCACCATGATCATTACCTCCGTCATGCCCTCCATGTCCAATACCGCCGCCATGTCCAATGCCTCCATCATGTCCCCCATGACCAGAGCCTCCGTCATGTCCTCCATGGCCAATGCCTCCGTCATGTCCTCCAAGACCAATTCCGCCATGTCCAATGCCACCGTCATGTCCTCCGTGACCAATGCCTCCGTCATGTCCTCCATGACCAATTCCATCGTCATGTCCACCGTCGTCTCCACCATGTCCAATTCCTCCATCGTGCCCACCATGTCCAATTCCTCCATCGTGCCCACCATGACCAATACTACCGTCATGTCCGCCGTGTCCAATTCCGCCGCCATGACCAGTACCTCCATCATGTCCTCCGTCATGTCCTTCATGACCAATACCGCCGCCATGTCCAATACCTCCATGATGTCCTCCATGACCAATTCCGCCGCCATGACCAATACCTCCATCATGTCCTCCATGACC
>JABFPB010005846.1:0-12767 GCA_022817645.1 Ceratoteleas bidentatus
TATTTCTTTCTATTATAAAATAAACATTTTTTATCTCAAAAACCTGAAAATATAATTTCTTGTTTTTCTTTCACATTGAAACATAATTTAACAATACAAATTTTAACACTTAGTTTGACTTTAGATATGGGGTGACTTTCTACCTTAACGTATTTTTTGCATGTATATCTAACAGCTCAATCCCTTTTACCAGTTACACGCTAAAATATTAACCACTGCCGACGCGTCAATAATTCCACATATCTCCGTTCCAACGATTCATAAAATACACTTCATCAGCCAGTTTTAACAGCCTTTTGCAAGAAAAGGCTGCATTTTAATTAATTCATTTATGATTTTAAGGAGCTCGAGTCCACGAAACTTTGTTTTCTTTTGTGCGCGCAAATTTCATTAAAACTTGTTATTTGCCACGCGCAAACATAATAAAGTAAAACATAAACTTGGAGGGAAACGAACATTCAGTTATGTTCTATCGCTTAGACGATGAGAATTTAGCCTCGACTTCTCCCCTTGCTGAGATTTCTCCTCGACAATTTGTTTAACTTAAGACTGACACAGGCGCACTATTAAAAATATCCTTTTGGAATAAAACGAAGAATTTTGGCAGAAAGACACCATTTTCATTGAAAAGGAATCGTTTTATGACAAAAGGAATCTTTTTCATTCAAAACGATTTGCAAGTGCTTGTCGGGGCTTCCGTAAAAAAATTGCGCTTTCACGTCGTTGCAAAAATGGCCCTGTGTCGTGCACAAGGGAGGGCTCGAATATCAGTGCTTTTCGTCCACCTGACCCATTCTTTTTTCCTCATCAGCCGCCTTTGTCCGGAAAAAAGCGTTTTCATCATTCGGGGAGGAAAAACCCACATTTTGGAAGCGCGGGCTTTCCTCGCCCTCGTAATGAAAAATATCGTTCACCGCATGGCGGAAAATTCGATTTCTCACTCGTTCCAGAAATTCACTCGTTTCGAGAAGTACGAATTTTCCTCCCTAGTGGTGAAATGAACTGTTACCGAATTCGCCTTACCTTGGCATGCTTGATTTCTAATTCCGTAAGTTCAACTAGATTCTTCTTAAAAGCTGTGATCCTCCTCGTCTTGAAGTCCGTTAATTCTGAAATGAAAAAAAGAAGCCTCCATTCCCGATTCCCTTTAAACAGTCGCCGATAATCGGCGGGTTCAATTGTCGTAAAAGTTTCATCCCGCATGTAAAACGTACCTTCTTTTCCCTTCTCGGACATTTGCTCGAACTTGTCACACGCCGCCACCTGCGTCTGCTCCGCCTTAAAACAAAATATCACAAGCAATTAGACAACACGGTAGTGTCGTTTCAATCACAAAGACACGGTAGAAAATGCAAATCACATTCAACGACTCATAGTACGGGATCCCGGCAAGGGGGTCCGCCGCTCTGTATCTACAACAAGTCGACGTTACGGAAGTCGGATGATTTCTATCAAACAAAGGTTTTTATGATAACATCGTTATAATCAGGGTTGGAAAACGTCATGATTTGATGATAAAATTGGATCAACATCCAATTTCAAGTAAGGCAATGATATTTTCTGCGAAAATCGTTTTTACATATTATAATTATTATTATAATATCTCTGTAATTGTATATCATAATTTGAATAATAATGCATGAGAAATATTTACACTTTTTTTAATTAAAACTTGTTAATATTTAATAACATTTTGAATTGTTACTCTTTTTCCAGTCAAAACAAAAGTAATAATGCGCCAACTTTGCAGTTTGCATGGTAAAAGGAAGGAGTTTTAATGAATCCCAACATTTTGTTTAATTTTCCCAAATTATATAATTGGATGAGACAAAATTTAATTGGTATTGCATGTAAACTTGAGTTCAATTTTAAATACCCATGTTGTTTTATTATTTTTAAATTGGTATGACTAACTTTGTATACGAAATTATTTTACGAATGACGATCAATATTCATGAATACATGAATATTAACAAACTTTCAGAAAGCGTGACTTACCTTAACAAAATTTGTTATTATGTAATACACCAGTTATATATTAAAAAAAGTAGTAAGTAGACTTAATCAGATTCTAAATTTAATTTAATCTAATTATTCAAAATTCAATGGATTAAATTAAAATTAATGCAATGATAAAATCATTTTATCATTAATCCTTTTCCTTATATACTTTATATTAAATATTTTGTATTAAATACTACTTTAATCTAAAACGTGTTGGGATAAAAAACTGGAAACACGTCATTACAGTGCGCTAAACAATTATATATAAATTACGTAAAAAATGATTTATTTGTTATCACCATATAAAGCTATGAATTCAGCAGCATTATTTAAACCGTGCCAATCCTGGTTACACCAACGGCAATATCAATACCAATAATAATATTAAGTACAACCCATGTCTACTACGAGGAATCTTGTGGTATGATCAAAGGAAGCAGCGAAGCCAAGAAACGCGCGACAAAAATGACGTAATTAGAACTAAAGAGATCGCCCAACAGCGAAAGAACAAAGCAGCAACAAAAAATGATGATTACGAATTACGGCGCCACTGTCATGCATATTTATATTAGAGACGAGAGCTCGGTTTAACCCGAATCGACTTTGCGGGCGCCGAGCTACGGCAGCACCGATCCGGGTGATTCGCCGTAAAAGCCGAATACGTAATCTTGTATTAAGCGTCGCCTCATGCAAATCGCGCATGCAAACCCGACCGGCGGAATGGCCCGGCTTTTTTGCCTTTTTTATTCGTTTTCGTACCGCCGATCCCCGATTGTTATTTATAATGCATCGTCGTCAGCCAAGCTGATTTTGGATGAACGTAACTGCGCCAAGCACATGTCCAAGCGTAAAGCTGCACAATGCACATCTTTAATACAAACGTGGTGGAACACACCTCAGCAACCTCCATCGGCTCGAGGAGCAAGAAAAATGCAATGGCTCGTTAGATGTGATGATGGAACATATTTATATTGTACAGAGATCAGTCATTTAGACAAAGTTGCTCAGTAGCTTTTACCAGAAAAGGAATGTGCAAAACGGTATGTTTTCACTTGTAATGTATATTGCGAAAAGTACAAATTTCGTCGCAAGTTAACAAAAAAGATTCTTTTGAATCTGCTAATAAAACAAACAGACACGCAAGCTCCGATGTAAATTTCAAGTTTCTATTGATTGAGACAAATAATTTTGGATATTTCAAATCTGAACGAATAAAAATTTGTTTAGAAGCATTTAACGATGGATAAGTAAAAATAGGCCAAAATATTTGAAACATTTAGGTTTTGGACCATTGTACTTGTTTAATATTGAAATGCCTTAAAACGAATTGTGTGAAAGTCAACCCAGTGACTCAGTGCATACCCCACAATGTATTTCACCTTTCCAGATAAAATCCGATTCCATTGAAGGTGTATATATCTTAGTACATAGTCTGATTTTTACAAGCCGGAATGACTGAAGCGACAAGAGGCGCTAGTAATACTTAGATTCATTCGGATTTTAAATCGAAATGATGAACAGCTCTCATATCACCGGCCTGGTCAATGTTAAATGTCTCAAAGCCTATTTTTATTAGCCCAAGAGTCTGCCATATTGTTTTATACTACTATAATAAAGAAATAATATCTGCGACAAAAAACAAGAATTAGTAAAAAAATGCAAAAACATAGACCAAATTTCGCTCTTTTTCTATTATTCTCTATTAACACTTGCTAAATTGGATATAGTATCCAAGAATTCTGTCTATGGATCCCCGAAGCTCATTACTCGTTGTATAACTATGTAAAATATCTTCTCTTAACCGTTGGATTTTTTATACTAGATTGTTTTTGCTTGTATGTTTGTATGAGTTTGGTTTCGTTGTGGTTTTTGAAAGAATCGCCGGTTTAATGGATATAAACGAAGACGAAGTCGGAGGAAGAGGAAGCCCGGCTTGATAACCGATGTTTGCTCGTGTGTGAAATGCGCCTTAACGCTATCAAAGCTAAAATACTCACAGCATGGACGTCCTTGTTTTTGGCACGCGCTTTTTCCAGATTACGATTAGCGGTTTCGTAAGTGTGCAGAGCCTTTAATCTTCGAAACAGAAGCGCTTTTGCCGCAGCCGTGTCTCGCATGTAATACCTCAAAGTGTCGGATAATTTCAAATCCTCGTCCGAGGCCACGCGACCCTCTATTTTCTGGTTAAGACAGATAATTACTTAAGACGTGATTTTCAGCGCGGCTTGATGCTCGCTGCAGGCATCGCATTTTTTATGCTAAAGTGCAAGACAGAAGTCTTTGAATTACAGCAGGCCGCTACGGCTTTTGTTAACCGTTTCACGTGTGCTTTATTTTTGAATGAGACAAAACCCAAGTTAACCGCCAACTTGTTTTTGCATTCAACATTCAATTGAACGAATAGTTGAACATTCATGCTTAAGGGAGGACCTAGTTTAGAACGTAGAAATTCATGGATTATGTGAGAAACTTTACAAAAAACTGTCTTTCAAAATAAATGTTCTGTTTTCGAACAAACAAGTGTTTCATGTTTTGATATTTTACATGAACTCTCCAGCTTCAGTGTAGTTTATTTAACTGCAGGCAGCTCGTAATTTGTATCGGAAAAATAAACAGTCACAAAAAATTCCTTGTTTACGAATGCGATTTCCACATCAATTAATTTTGATACTACATTGTAATAAAGGTATGTATAAAATGTTATATTCATCACGCAAACAATCATGAAACAACATCAGTTTGCAGTTTTTAGATTACTTCGAATTTCCATTTCATTTACAAGAACAAAACTGATCGTGCGAAAGTGCTTAGCAAACATACATTTAGTTACAAGAAAATATGTTTTAAATGTCTAAAATAATATTTCATAAACTAATACTCAAAATATTAGTACTCAAAATAAGCTGCTTAAACTAACAGTTTCATTGATTTTCATTAAAACCAGGTTTACCCTTTGAATATCTAAACAGCCAGTTGAATTAACTTGAACTCGAAATTTCAAAAATAAAACCAGCCTTCAGTCTCAAATGCGACACTCGCTCAAATGTAGTAAAAAAATGTACCCTCAGCTTTTCAAAAACCTCAGCGATCTTTGTTAAGAATCGTTCTAATTTGCCCGTGTCGGTCGTTGCCAACTGCAGCAGGTTAGTTGAGATTTTGATGTACGAGTCTGCAACATCCTTGTGTTTTGCGGTTTGTCTATCTGCTCGGTTAGTCGCTTCTTTGAGATTGGCATGGTATGTCTGAAGGAATGTCATTTCCTGATCAAAGAAGTCATTAACATCTTTGACAGTTACGGACAACAGATACTCGTCAGTGGTTTTGGAAAGTGACTTAACGAGACCACCGAACATCTCCATCTTGTTCTTGCTCCTAACACATAGATCTTTGTCGTACTCGAGAAACACCTTCAGATTTTCGTTTTTCCGGATAATTGGGTGGTAGGCTAAACGCGTTGGGAACATCTCATGCATTGCAACAGTTTTCTTGAACGTTGCTAAGTATTCCCTGCAAATAATTAATAAATGAATTTATTATTTAGTATTCAAGCAATTGAATTTTGGTTCATTTCAAACAAAGTCCTTACGCTTCTAATTCTTGTTTCATCTTATTGAATTCCTCCTTGGTCATATTCCCTTCACCTTCACCCAACTTCTGAAGTTTTTCACGTGAAGCGTCAAAGTCTGGTCTTGGTGGACAGGGTGGGATCTGCAAAGAAACATATTTTGTAAATGTTTGTTTCATTCAAGTTATACCTTTTAAGCAATAGTGAAATAAAAACTTACAATATAACCAGCATATGTTTCATTTTCCTCAAAGCGGTCGTGCAGCCAGACAAAATCTTCATGCTCTCGCATAACATAAAATTCAGGCTTCTCAAATTCTGGCATTGTTGTTTTTGTGTGCACGGTGAATTTCACCTTTTCCTTTTCACTCAGTGCATCGGAAATATCCACTTGCAGCACTTTGTCATTTGAGTTATCCAGGGAGTCAGATTGGACAACCTAAATAAAAGAAAAACCAAGTCATTTTATCATCTGATTTGATAATATTATTTATGAGTCAATTTAATGATTCACGCGTTGGTAACAAAAGCATCATTATGTTTTCATATGGCCGGAAGCTGAACTAACTTTCCAGTTAAAAAAAGATACATCGCTTCAATGAAAACCAAGTACGAAAAAGATAAATCGCCATCTACAACCACACAGGCACGTTGTAATCTCAAACGGAAACAATGTATGCAATTTGATGAATCCAAATGATGTATTTGCATCTACCCATCTCAACTGCTGTTTATTTTCAAAACCACTTACATAAATCTGTTTAAAGAATTGAATAAACTTTTCAACTTTGAAACAAACAATTTCTATGTATGCATATTAATTGTAGCTATTTATTTTTACACACACATGGCTATTTATTTATCTACTATTTGATATTCCAAGAAATTATACAATACATAGAAAAACGTTTAGCCATTAAAGCCCATTATTTCTTTCCAGCACTATTCTTGTAATACACAACATAAAAAGAAATAATAAATTTACAATCCTCTATCTAAATCATCAAAACTCTGGAAAAACCATACACAAACATCCAGACCTTCTTAACCCAGGAGTGGTCGCGCACCGGCCTTTTCCCCGCCCTTTTTAGTTTTTTGTAATTTTGACCAATTTGTCTTATGGGAAGTATATGTTTTAAACTAACGTAAATTTAGTTTGGACATTTCTGAATATGATACCATAGCTGAACATGTAATTCTATTAACATTTCATGTTCAAAAATACACTTGAAAACAATGTCAGTCGATTCAACCGTCACGCGACTGCTAAACTGCACAAAATTGGATTTTTAAAGTACAATTTTTATCAATTTTCAATGTGTTTAAAAACATTTTCTTAACAAAAAACGTTAATTTATGTTGATGAAGCAGTCGTTTCTTCATATCGAATTCATTTTTACTGCAGTAAAAATGTAATAAATTTGTTTACCCCATGTAAAACTAACGCGGTCGAAAGGACTGATGCGTGTCCACTGACATTATTTTTTTCGCGCCCACTGCCGGGGTAACAAAAAAGTCTCCTCCATCTCTGACTCATGTAAGCTTTTTATAAATACTGCAGTCCAACAAAGGAAATCGCACAAAATGATTGAAACCCAAACACCCCCTCGCTCGACAACAACAAATCAATCTAAGACCCTTAAAACCCTCACGGAATACTCTGCCTCCTTGACTCGCTCGTACGTCAACTTCAACGTTAACATCGTCGCGATCGGCAGCGGACTTCCGCGGAAGTCGTACAGACGATTGTTCGTCCGCGCGCAATTATAATCGAAATTATAACCTCAAAGCGATTAACGCTCATTTGCACCTCCGTCTTCCTGTTGTCCCGCTGATGTTAGCCGACAGGCCGTCCTGTCGGCTATCATTAAGCCGACGGAAACGACAATCAACGGATCTAATCGACGACAAATTACCTTCTTGGCAGGCACACTGCTGCCGAGGATGTCGTTGTTGTCGCATATCTCGTCCTGCAGCATGATCGCGGCGTGAACGCGGTGAACGCGTCGTCCTGGCGAGAAAGTTGCGGCACTGCTCGGTCCTCGGGTTGTCAACGCTGTCGGGTGCCGCTCGGTGCGACGTGGTCCAACTCGGGCGACGAATCTATCGAACGACCGGCAATCAACGATAACAGGTCCCACCTACCATTATGGCGGCTGCGAGCGTCCCCTCTACGCAGACTTGACACTTATTTGTCAACGTCACAAATGTCAAACGATAACGCGAAAACGGCGATAATGCCGAGGTTGGCAACAATGCGCGCGACTGTCGAGGAGGTTAGACTTGCGGGGCGATGCGGGAGGGGGAGGGGAAGGCAAGTTGTGCTCGCGCAACCAAGGCAAGTTGTGCTCGCGCACAACTTGCCTTGGTACGCGTGAGGCGGCTATTTTTATAAGTTTGAATGCCCGGTGGAAGTAAAATGATTGAACGATTCAATCATTTTACTTCCACCGGTGTCAAAAGGTCCTTACAATTCCATAGTATGCAGAAAAGGAAAAATTTGTATGGAAATATGGAACGGAAATTTCTTAGGATAAAAGAGGAAATTTCCTTTGCCAACAAATGGACACGGAAGGAAATGTCCATTCGTTCCAAAGGATTTCGATGAATCCCGAAATCGCAGACGAATTAAAAAATGTTGTTTTCTACAGAATACGTCTTCTATTTCCATAGTTTTCTAAGGTTTTCCTTAGAAAACTCATGGGTAGGAAATACTCATAATGGACTAAGATATCTAGGCTTACAGCTCTTAGCCGATACATGAGCCTCTACGACCGAGGAGCTGACGTCCCAGTATCGGGAAACGTATTGGAACGACATTAAAATTCGTGACAATGACGTACCAATCAGGGATTTGTCATTTTCATATTAAACCTGTATTCGGGAACATACAAGTGGAATGTATCGCGCCCCAATATGAAATAATATCTCTGAAAATCTCTGAAAAATAATCTGAAAACCTCTGAAAATCTCTGAAAATCTCTGAAAATTGGTACTGCCAGAGTTTTTCAGAGAAAACTCTAAAAATCTCTGAAAAATTCTGAAAAAATTGTGACTGTCATAGTTTTTCAGAGAATCTCAGAGTTTTCTCTGAAAAACTCTGACAGTCCCGATTTTCAGAGGTTTTCAGAGATTTTTAGAGATACACTGTAAAAAATCGGGTGTGGATTTGGAGTTCGGTGTTGATTTTCACTTCGCGGAATGTGAAAGTAAACCAATCAAAATGAAGAACAATATGAGGCAATAGTTCTGATTGATTGATTTTTACACCTGGCGGAGTGAATATCAACACCGAACTCCAAATCCACACCCGATTTTTTACAGTGTATTCAGAAGTATTCAGAGATTTTCAGAGCATTTTTCAGAGATTTTATTTCTACAAAGGTTCATCTATCTACAATAAAATGTTTTCAAAACATTTGTTTTCATCCAGTTATATTTGAAAAAATTGATGAATTATTGAATTGGAAAAGGTTGTGTCAACGGTTTATTGCTCATTTTTCGGGCACTTTTCATGGCGCTGCGAGCGATGCTAAGTTAGCGTATTGAGATAGAGTGGCAATTATCGTCTTCAGTCAGGTGAGTTTCACGGGCATTTGACTGATTTGGTCAAGAAATTAAAGTGTGGCTAAAGGTTAGAGGTGAACTAAATAGACATGAACAGCAAATGTTCTACGTGGGTCAGAAATAACAAAAGGTTGATGAACGAAGAAAAATGCGCAAAGAATAACGTTTTAAAAATAGCATCTGTTGACACACGTTCAAGACCTTTCAAGACCGTTCAAGACCTTTTAACTGATTTTTAATTCAATCTTCAGGAAGGAAGTTGGAACTCATCTCTTACACTCTTAAAATAATCTGATTGTCAGTACCGGAATCCTCCAGTGACAGAAGGAATCCTTCGATTAGCACGATGAATCATTTTTAAGTAACTTCAAAAACATTTGTAGAATTTTTCCGTAAGGATTCCTCTCTTAAAAGACCTATTTACGACAATTAACCAACTCATGTCCCTCCATCCATCTCCATCCCTTCCCAGTTTCAGAAACAGATACCTTCTGTCCCTAAAAGTACTTCAAGAATATAGAATAACTGTATGACAAATGGCTTCTACGTCTAGATCAGGTTGAACAACCGTTTCTTCTACTCACCACCCGCGTTCGCGTACGAATCCATAGGTGGTGCGTTTTCTAACATTTCGATGAACGAGGCGCGGTCCCCAACAACGTAACGAGGTCCTCCCGAGGGTGACTCCCCGTACTCTCTCAAGGACCTGGAGGTGTCGGCTCCCGGCGAGAAGTGCTCGCGCTGGTGAGCCGGCCTGGCCTGCGGGTAGTCCTGGGACAGGTCGTGCGCGCTGCTCGCCAGCATGGACGTGAGGTCGTGCGGTACCCGGTCCATGGCGATGGTGCTGGCGCTGCAGTAGTGCGACGTCCCGTTCTCCTCCATATCCGTGATCTCGCCCTCGCCACCCTCACCCCCGACGTCCGATTCTCCGGCCGCTTCGCCCTCCTCGTTGGTTCCTGCAACGCATCGAATGAGGTCGCTCGTTAGACTTGCTCGCGAGGTCAAGGGTCAGCGAAGTTCTCCAATTTCTGACCACATTTTGAGGGCGAATTTAAGGGAATTTGATCGATTCAAAAATGGCTCTTGCAATCACCGAGTGAGGTCGATCAACTCGGGAGGTCAGAGGTCACCTACGTTTTATCAAGAAACCCTGTGAAAAAATTTCGTATGGGTTCTCATAGGTGAAATTGACGTGATTTCTCATATGAGAACTCTTATGATATCTCATATGGGACGTGAGATCTCGTATGAGAAATCTCATATGAGATTTTTTCAGAAGGTGCTGCCATTGTGAGGTCGAATTCAATTGGATGGTTAAAAAACTAGAGGGTTAAATCACCTCTAACCTTCTATTAGAGGGTTAAAAAAGGTTTGGTCTTGCAACCTCTCAGTGAAGTCGATTATATTTGCTCTTGAGGTCAAAGGTCAACAAATATTTTTACCAGTTTCTGACCACATTTTGAGGCCGAGTTCAATGGAATTTGATCGGTTCAAAAAAGGTGGGTTCTTGCTCACGAGGTCAAAGGTCACCAATTTTGTTACTAAGATGTCGAGTACGTTTTTCAAGTTAATGCAACAGAGTGCAATCGAAAAAAGGTTGTCTTGAACCAGTTTACGACCTCGAATCAAGGTCGTCCTTTCCCTACCCACCCCCAAAAAATGAGACGGAAGACAAGCCTTATCTGCCCGGAATATAAATCCGAGATAAAGCCGAGCCGGGAATCACAACTCCGGACACGTTTTCCGGGCGGATCTCTGCGTAGGCACGTAAACATCATTAGCGCGACGATCGAGGAAAACCTTGGGCCGCTTTTATCGTCGCGCCGCCGCTGTTTGAGGTGGCCGATTTTATGGCCCGGGCCAAGATAAGTCGGCGGTTTTGATGCACTTCGGCACGGCTGATAGGCGCTCAGAATATTCGTGTGCGTGTGTACGTGTGACTTTTTGGCAGGTGATTCCCGGGTTTATCTCGGCCCGGGGGTAATCGTCGATCGTCATAATGGTTCGGTTGTGCGGCCGGCAGGAAACCCGTCTTAATCGCCCGAGCAAACAGCGTCTCGCGAACTCGTAAAACGCCGCGCTGATCCTGGCGCTGCGGTCGTTTGGCATGCAGGCCAAACAACTGTACCGCCGCGATATTTGGAAAGCCACTTCAACGGCACAAGTGTCTGGCTCGTTACGATATCGATGCTGCGAGATGGTCGGGGATTCGCGTGGGAAAAGTTCTTCTTGGGTCGTGTTCTTCTTCGTGACAAGTGGGAAGAAGGACAATTTCGGTAGGTTGTGTGGTGGAGAAATTAGAGCAATCGGTGGAGGAAAGGTGGAGAAGATAGTTGGAGAAGATAAGTTAGAAGATGGGTAGTAGAAAACGGTGATCCGACGATTTTTTAGGTGATATAGATGTTGTTTTGTCGAAGGAGGATCAGACATGATTGTCCAAATAGGCTGATCCGGACATTATTGGACGGTTGTTTTCGGTTGGAAATGACGATGCACAAAGAAGAGACTTAGTTCCCTCGGTCGTTTGTCGGTAATTTGCTCGGCGCGGTTTATCGTCGAACTATTGACCGTCGACAAATTTGGGGGTATAAAAAGCGGTTCCCGGAGATAAAGCGCGTCGTCGGGGCAAACAAGGATGTGATCTGAATAAATGTTGTAAAGTTTCGGGCGGACAAAGTGCTTTTGTGCCGCGGCCCGGAAGGCTACGTCGCGGCCTTCAAAAAACAATCGTTTTTCTCTTCCCGCTCTCTCGGCGGCTGTCCCTTTTTCTCGTCGGATTACCGAAACCGATATTCCGCCGCGTTTCGTCATACGGCCAACTCGGGGTACGTTCGTCTCACTCGCTCGCGTCTCGTTACAAATGCACGTTTCAGATCAGGTATTCAAAAAGGGCGAGAGGCTCGCGCATAATGCGACTTCGCACAAGTGAATACCAAGTCAATCGGGGTCGATTTAAATGACTCGCGTCACTTCATAACAACCCCTGCATGTCATAATAAGTTTGCAAAACTCGCGTTTCACTCGAGATCCGACCGAAGATGAGGTTCCAAGCACGCAAAGTCCAGTCAGCCTTCGAAACACTTCTTCACATTTCTCCGAAGAATCTCCGTGGATCAGCGTATCTACCGAATATCTCCTAAAGTCTCTTTCCCCTACTATCTCCGTCGAATCTACGTAGTACGTAGATTGATGGGTATACGATGGTTTATCATTCATTTTCCAGCTAAGATTGCACAACACTGTCAGACACAAAGACTACGACGAACTTACCCTTCATCGTGCAATCCTCGCAGGATCGCGACAGATCGAGGCAGCTCATTGGACTCGCGGATCGTCACTCACATAATCCAATCGACACCAATTAGCACCCGTCGCACCGAGTCTGTGACGTCATCGCGCCGACAGCACACCACTCGCCTCCTCCGCAAAAGTCTCCCTCCTCCCTCCCTCCCTCCCGGTGTGCACCTCTGTCTCGAAGTTTTGCACCGCGTCTATATCTGTGGCCAAAACGCGACGCAATTCGCCGTCGAAAACTCGGAGCCGAGAGACGAGCGCCGTCAGCTGGCTCTTGGCAGACTATCGGGGACCGACATCTCCCGAGAGAAGAGGATGTCACGATTCCCGAGGGAAG